>VZTD01005557.1:275355-361788 GCA_013397725.1 Rhagologus leucostigma
GTGGCCAGGTCTTTTTGTCTCTCTTAAGCACCCAGCAATTATCCCTTAGCATGGGGAAAAATTCTTTTAAGAGGAAAAGAAAAGAACAACAACAAAAAAGAACTCCTAAAACCCCAACAGGAAGAAACTACAGGAAATGTATCAGTGGTTTGACTGCTGGAGGTCTGAGTAAGAACAGTAAATTTGGAACTGTTCTCATTGTCCCAATTCTTTGAAACAAGATCATGCACCTCCATGAGTATTATGGCAGCTACTTCTCTGAAATACTGTTTTTCCTTTGTTTTTCTTTCAATCCACAAAAACAGGCAAACACACAGAAATGGGTTATATAAAACCCTGTGATACAAGCATAAACTATAATTGTTCTTTCTTTTTTGCCTCTTCCTATTTTCATCTGTGAGTATAGATGAAAAATGGTCCCACAATTGAAAGGAGACTATGCAATTTGCTTTGTCAACAGAGGTCTCTTAGCCTCTATCCCTGTTTCTACCTACTGCAAACTCTGTGCTAGATTTTACGGACATACCTGGAAATAGAGCATCTCATAAATCTGATGGCAGCCAGCTTCTATGTGAGAATGGTGTTTGTGCAGCTGAGAATTGTGAATGTCTTGGCTGTTGTTTGAAATTGTTTGCTTTATTGAAAGGAAGTTGTTGGTAGAGCTAGACATGGCTTTTCATGGAACTGACAACACCACAGTCTTCATTGTGGCTCACTCTTCTGTGGGCTGTTGTCTTGGTGCAGAAAGACTGACTTGCCCAGAGAGGAAAGAAAACAGATGCTTTCGCCAGCTCTAGGAAGAAAGGTGGAGTGTGTTGGTGTGTGACTCATAAAAGGAGGCTCCTAATCAGCTTTAAAGCACTCTGATTGACAGCTTTCAACTGTAGTGGAGCCTGCTTGGGGCTGCATGAAGAATGTAGTGATGGTAACTGTTACTGACCTTTTTGCTTGATTTTATTTGTGCTTCATTCTTGGTGAGCCAGGGCATTTGAGTTATTTTTCTTTCTCTTACCAACCTCCTCTGCCCGTGACTGTTGTTGTTAATCTCTGCAGCTAAACAGTGGATTTCTTTGGCATTTGTCTTATCTTACGGAATCAACATGGTAGGGGAAAAAGGGAGCGAGACCTTAAATATTTTTAACTTTAACAGACAGCTGAACTAGAGTCTTAGAGTGTGTCAAATCCACATAATGCTCAGGGAATGCTACACACACTTCAGCAAATACTAATTAGATGTAATCCTCCATGTGGGTTTGTGTGTCTGTTCTTAAAATGTAGCGAGTAGTCTGACTGTGGAAGGGTGGAAGGAGGCTGCTTTGTGAAGACAGCTTCTTGTGCTCTGTGACTAAAATAAATAATGGCACTTTTGGGCTTGAGGTGCGTATTATTTTTGGTTGCTCATAGATCTCCTGCTGCTCAAGCACACTGGGAAACAAATACATTTCTTTTATAAGAAAGAAAAACCCAGAGTTAGTTTTCTCAAAGCTTGTTTTGATCCTCTGCTGAAGATTATTGTGTGTTTCCCTGGCTGCCCCATGGTCTCTCTTGTTTTTTCCTTATCTGGTCTGAGACAGTGTAACAGAGAAGAAAAATGGCCATATCAAGGAGATCTGTAGGTCCTGAGTTTCAGGAAGTACTGTCTTCCTTGTTGATAACCATTCCAGATAAATTCCATCCTTCCAAACAAAAGAAAGCTGTATTTTGCCATGTCAGATTACTGTGTCATTGTTAGTTAAATAAATTTTTTGAGGAAGGAGAATAATCTCAGATTTATGGAAGGCAAAAACTTGAATCTCTTATTTCTAAAAAAACCTTACAGGTTTTTATATGTGTACTAGAAGATTATGCTGATTTGGTCTTTCTATTCAAGGATATGAAACAAGAGTACTGGCTGTGTTAATCAAAAGACATATATAATCCTCTGGATATCAGATCATTTCTCCTGCTGCCTTGAGTTAAATATTTTGGCTGCTAAAATATTATTATTCAGTTAATACTGTTGTTCTTGCTTGTGGCAGGTATGGATGGAGTTCTTTTATGCATAGTTCTCTCACCCAGAACACACAGGGTGATTTAACCTTTTTTCTGAAATGCTGTATTTTTCTTTTTTGGGGAGACTAGTGAAGTCCTAAACCACTTGAGCACCAGAAGAGCTAAAGAAATGGTAAAGAATGTGCTGCCTTTCCTGAGGTGGGCAGTTCTGCATTCTGTATCTTCTTTCCATCTGACCCACAGACCTGAAGGAAAGGTAACAGGTTGCTGCTCAGTATGGATGAACTGCTAAAGAAACAATCTGGAGAGTCATGTGTGGGGTGGGCAGATTGGTAATAGCTCAGGTTCAAACCTCATCTGCTCCAGTGCTGGAGAAATACAAATACTCCCATGGTCCACACAGGCAGTTTAGCTGAATGGCAGGATATTAAGTGTGCTAATAATAGTGGAGATTTGGCAGTACATTTTGTCACTCTTAATATGTTATCTGCGTTTTCTTGGCTTGAAAATGCCACAGAATTTCAAGAGAATTTTGTGCACTCTGTGCAGAATGCTCAGCCACTGACTGAACACAATTTCATTCCCCAGCTCACCCCATTTCTGTTTCAAAGTGCCATTCAGGTCTGTGTGTGAGCAGGCTGGGAGTCTCTGGGTGAGCTGGACAGAAATTCAGGCCTGAGTAAGCAGTAGGGAAAGGGCAGAGCTGCTTTCTGGGCAGGTCACAAAGCTTACGTTCCACAGGTCTGACCTGGTCTGAGGCTTGGAATGTTGCACAATATTTTTATTCCTTCAATTACAAGAATTTGTGTCAGTTCTGATTTTGTGAGTATTTCAAAACTGTCTGCATTGAACAATGTGTTGACACATTTTAGATGTCGAAGATGAGCAAGGTCAAAAGTGCTGCTTCTTTAAGGAAGAATGCAGTGCTGTTATTACTGCTGTTAAAAATGAGTATCTCCACGAGGTTCCCTACATCCAATTCTGATATGACCAGTTGCCCGTGGAAACAGTTCATGAAAGCTCTTTCCCAATCCTTTGATCTTGCCAGATCTCTGGGGGAAATCAGGACTTTTTTTACTGTTGTTTAGGATTATGTATAGGCTGAAGGAAAATGTAGTTCTATTGACAAAATCAACATGGAGAGATATGATAGAAATTCAGCTATTACTTCATGTGAGAACATTGTTCTTGCACATAAAAAAGTTTCATAGAAAATGTCTTGTGATTAAAAGGCAGTGATTATATTCCAATTCAAAACACCACCCTGCAGCATGTACATTTTGACAAGGTTTATGAGTCTTATTTCTGAAAGTACTGTAATGCATAACCTTCACAGGTGATTTATGATGATTTTTAGGAGACTAAGTAATATTGTAAAAGGACAAGATGAAGAGAGAACCATATGCAATTTAGAAATTATTAAAATAAGTCTAAGCAAGAGCCTCATTTACAATATGTTCAGTTCACTTCATGAACAGTAGGAGGCATGAATGCTGGCAGCATCCTGAATTCCTGAATGAATTGTCTTGGTCCTAGTAATCTGCAGATAAGCCACCTAGTTTTGCTGCATATGTTGCTTTAAAAATCTCAGTAAGCACCTGTGTCATAATTTGGAGTGGAAGTAGTTACAGACTGTGACTGACACTTCTATTAAAACCCTCTGGTTTTCAGGGTCCATTTCATAGCCATAAAAATCACTTGACATTCAAGGTTTCTGCCTGAGAGCTCTTTTTTCTTTCTCTAGTACAAAAGTCCAAAATAGGTACTTTACTATTTTTTACCTCCATAATAAAAGAGGAAAATATATTGGTTTTTAAGGTATCACCTGCTTACATACAAACCACTGCCAAGTTGTAACCAGAAGTTTTGATGGTTAGATCACAGTAGTGTTTCTTCTTTTATAGGAGCAGCCCCAGTAGCTGGTTATGCTTCAGGCTTGGCTTACGCTGAATTTTCTCTCTGTCTCTTGTAAGGCCAGCCCAGCTGGAAGGTGACACCTCAAAAGGGTTGGCTTCTTTGCTCTGCAGAGAGCCACTCTGGGGGTCGGCTGCTCTTGGTGCTGTTCTGGGGAGGTGGGAGCACTCCCCCTATTCCCCTCCCATGAGCAGAGCTGGGGCTCTGTTGCAGTCAAGTCAAGAACCACAGCAGGACTGGTCCTCCCCACCATTCCCCTGTGGAGAGGCAGTGGCATTTCACAGCCAAGTGAAGCATGTTTTGCCTCTCTGAGATGGGAGGGAGGGGGAAGAATTTTGAATTCCCCTCCTGGCAGTGCTTACTTAGAAGTGCTTTTCTTAGAAGAGACAAATAATAGTAGAGAAGCAGCAAGAGGCGTTTCCTAGACCTCTTCTCAAAAAAGGCATCCTTTTCAGCCAGCCTAGGGGCTGCTTGGCAGGCATAGAACGCTTTGAGTGCTTTGACTGGGAAACCTAGGATGATTTGGGTTGGAAGGGGCCTTTAAAGCTCATGCAGCCCAAACACCCTGCAATGAGCAAGGACATCTTCAGCTAGATCAGGTTGCTCAGGGCCCTGTCCCATCTGAGCTTGAATGTTTCCAGGGATGGGACATCCACCACCTCTCTGGGAAACCTCTTCTAGTCTTTTGCCATCCTCAGTGTAAAAAACTTTTTCCCTATATCTAATCTAAATTGACCCTTTTTTAGTTTAAAACTATTACTTCTTGTCCTATCACAACAGGCTTCTCCCCATCTTTCTTATGGACCCCCTGCAACTATTGAAAAGCCACAATAAGGTCTTCCAGGAGGCTTTTCTGCTTCAGGCTGAACAACCCCAGCTCTCAAATGTTCCTCCTAAGAGAGGTGATGAGAAAGGGCATAAACTCATGCTTAACACCACCTTTACAGGATTGCTGCACTCCAAAAACCAAGTGGCCTTCTAACAGTTGGGAAATGTAGGTGGTGGTATGGGGGATGGATTTCTTCTTTACCTTTTTCCACACTGCCTCTGTGTTGGCCAGGTTTGTTGTTAAAGTTTACTGTCTTGTGTGATTTTTCTCACTCATTACTACTCATGTACAAGAGCTTGTGTTTCTTTCCACAACAGTATCACCTTGCTAGCTAAAGTCCAAAGTACTTTTGGAAATTCATAAAAAATGTAAATGGAATATGCTTGTGTTATTTTAGTTATTAGTCAGATGTTATCTAGGAGTTAACAGACAGCTTTCTAGATAATAAGAGAGCTGTCAGTTTCTTCACTGAAAATGTCATGGTGATATCCTTCAATATCTTGTGATGTAATTTATATATTCCATTTTATGTATGTGTGGTTTGTGGCATTTGGTATTTAATACTCTTAAAATTGCTACTTACCACATTAAAAATGTAGAGAACTGCCTTAAAATGGGATCAAACATATTGCTGCCTTTGAGGGAAAGAATTTGATTTTATTCTGATCAAACTGGTTTTACCCTACTGTAGCTGTGTTGAGTTAGTTGGCAGTAATGACTGAGAGTGGAGTACATTTTCTTGGAATCTCTGACTTAATTTTTTTCATTCTTCTATTGATGTTTCTCCTTGACACAATTAATACTTCATCTGTGAACCTGAACAAAGTGTCATCCTCTGCGCAGGAGATTTCTGAGATCCTCCTTCTAGGGAGCTGGCAAACTCCAATTCTCTGAGGTAGAACTCTTTAATGGGATAGTTCTTCAGCCAAATTCCAGATACCTTGTCATCTGTGAGACACTTTGGGAAAACCAAGGTAAAAAGCTAAAATAGAAAATAATACTGTGAAGCTGGCTGTGGTATGCTACTGAGTTATTGCCAGAACGAGGATTAGGAAGGCTTTTACAAGTATCAAACTGTGCTTAAATTCATAGTAGAATATATAAATGTATTTCCTAGTGGGCCAGAAAGCATTTTAAACACAGTCTCTGGGGCATTTGGCTCCTCCTTTTCTTCGATGCCAAGATCTGAATTCAGGAATTTCTATCGCTTCTTCTTCCTCCCCAGTTAGCTGCATTTACCAGAACATGAAAGTAATGAGAGATGTGTAAGGAAGTTAGTATTTTCTCACTCCCTGAGTTTGCTGAAGTCAGTAACAGAATGGGAACTTGAATCTGTTATCTTAAATCTGTTTTGCTGTAATTTAAGCATACTACTTCAGTTCTCTTCAAAATTAAGATCCATTTTTGTATCTTCAGTTTATATTCACCTGTATATTATTTTCCCCCCAGTATTCCATTGAATCCATGTTTTCCAGACCTCTCATCATTCTTGCTATCCTCTCCTCTGGATCTTCAGTTGATCCACATTACTGTTAAGCTTGTTACCTGCTCTTTGGTGGACATAATACTGTAGGTAAGACCCTCTCAGGAATGTGAACATCAGGAGAGGATACACAGTGCTTTTTTCCATTCCTTCCAAGGTCATGATGGCTTTGATTTCATTCTGTTGTGGCATCACACTCAGGCTGTGATCTGCTCCAAGTCTCGCTCTGCTGCGTAGTTCTCTGGGCATGGATGGTCTGGGAAGAGGAGCTGGGCCAGCGAAAATGTTCAAGGTAGAACAGCCTGACCACGACGACTCAACTCTATTTCATCTCTATTAATTTCTTGAAAATTGGCCTGCATTATTTACCCACTTTCTGCTAAATAAATCAGAATATTTCTGTATGACACTGCTGCTCAGCAGTCCTCTTAATGAGCATTGTGAAATGATCATTTGTAACCCTGAACCCTGAACTTCCATTGAGTTCAGTAGTCAGAGGTACCTCTGATTAAATGAGCTGTTTCCAGGAGAATAAATCTCCCTGCACACATAGAGTAATTGACAACACACCAAGATCTCATGTATGGCTGTTCCAGATGTAAGGGTCCGGTGTAATTTTATATCTGTTTGTAAGCTTAGGAGCAGCACTGGAAACCTCTGCAAATGTTTCCCATTTTCGATGTGAAACAGCTTTTACAAACCCTTGAGAACATTAAAATAATGCTAAAAAAGAAATGAAGCATTATTTGACCTGAAGCATAGTTGTTTAACTTTCCAATGTTGCAAACAACTAAAAAGCCTCGTCATTTTGACCCACTCTGTTTAAAATGTTAATTGTGTAATATAAAGTTTAGAGATCTTCTGCCATTGTTAATCTCAATCTTCATTTCTCTTCTTAATTGCACATTTGAACAAGAAATCGTAATGTTTTTAAATTAGCTCTTACGATCTATTGGGTCTTATGTGAAAGAGAAGGTAGTAACTTGGGGGCAATGAGGTTTATATCTAACTGGATCTGACTGGTTCCCAGCAACATTGCAGGAGAAGTTGCACTTGCAACAAACATTTTTGAAAAATATGTGTTGAATCATCATTAGTCTTCTTTTCCACAGTCCCTCCTGCCTGAAATAAGCCCATGTTTTGTACTCAAAGTGCTGTTTGGCTGGTCTGGGAAGAATTGAGGGTTCTTGGTACATGATGGCGATGATTTGATAACAAAGAATAAAATTATAATGGAAATCAGGCAAGTTCAGTTTAGACAGGAAAGGGAAAATGGCTCAAGGTTTTCCATGTGGTATTTGATACCATGAAGAATAAACAGCATTGTCTCCTTTAGAATTTTATTGAATATTAACAAATATTATTAATAAAGTAATAAAGTCTCTGACATTTTATAACTGCATAAGGAGCGTTCAGATGATCTAATTTATTTCCCACTTACTGTGGGGGACTCTCACATAGTCCTCTTTATGGATTTGTCAGATCTGTCCTAAAAATAGCTATTTCTTTAAAAATAAAAAGTTACTATCTTGCTCCTCAGTCTGCAATGATATTTCAGACATTGCTTTCTTATGCCTCGGAGTCTTCCACTGATTTCCATTCAAGACTTATTCCTGACCATTAATACTCACTTGTATTGGTGTTCTGCCACTTGTCATTCTTCCTCTTAAATGAAAAAAACCCCCTTTTTATAACTTGTCCTAATGAGTTTACATAAAGGAATAATATCTCCTCTTGGCTTTGAATGTGCCAGGCAAAATAAGTGAGGAACACTACTTTACATAAGCTTGTTGTACATCCTAGTGCCTTTCTTCAGTTCTTGCCTTTTTTGTTTTGGTTTGTTGTTTTTTTTTATTCTTGAGCAGAGTTGGAAAAGAATTGTATTGAGATAAGCATCACTGTGGCTTGTTTCATGGCATTAATAGTTTTGTGTTTTTGTTACAAATGCTCCTGTTGATAAATTCTAGATAGCTTTTGCCTTTTTCAGCAAAGTTAATCTTCATTATACTGTCATCCTCTGATTGATTAACATGGTCTTCATCCTCCCCAATAATTTCTCACTGATAATTTCCCAACTTTTAGTAGAAATGCTTATTATTACTATGCTCTCAAGCAGAATCACAAAGCACATTATATCATTACTTTTCATTCCATTTCTATTAGTCAAGACTTTCCCCTCCTTTCAGAATGAAATTCTGGTTTTTCCTGGCATTGGCAGTGCTTTCCAAAGTTGTACCAGTCATACGGACGAAAGCTGTACCTCCTTTTTTGTGTCTTTGATAAAAATACGAGATGAGGTCCAATACAAATGTTTAAAGAAATTACCTTTCCCAGTTCTCATTTTTTTTATCAGTAAGCTTCCATGAACTTTAAGGGTACTGTTACCCTGTTTTTGTTGCTGAGTATTCTGAGATGGCATAGCTGGAAAAGCATGGATCTCCAAGGCAATTTAGTCACTTGTAATGAGGCTGTGAAGAAGTAAAGTTAGATGTCCTACTGTGTAGTCCCTTATTAAATTCTGTAATTGTATGTCTGTGAATGCTCCTGTTTTCACAGGTAGAATGTCCCAGGGACTGTAAGTTCTGCTTCTGTATGTATCCAATTTATCTACCTTATCAGGGATGCCCAGCCCTGCACTTCATGCTAAAGCCATTGCAACTGAAACTCCGAAATAAGCTTTATTGGGACCCAGCTAACTAGAGTGCTCCAAGAATCCTGCCCTAGAGCTCAGCTCTTGGAAATACACCCCTGTCCCACCTGTAGCTGCTGCTTTTGGTTGGAGATGTTAGGCAGAGCATTTCTGTTTGTGGTTGTATGTGGCTTACAGAGTGGCTATTAATATTTTTAATCTCAGATTTTTGATTTGGGATGACTCTCTGTGCTTGAGGTGTGGCACATCTCCCCTCCTCCCAGGGAAGGGTCTGAGGGAAGGTCCCTTTTAAGGTCTGCTGATGCTGGTGTTCCACTCTGCAGAAACCAATAACGGTTGGTTTGCCCAGGGTGATAAACATGGGCATAGATTCCTCCGAGGGTGGTTGGGTGCCTCTGCTGGCCTCCTGTAGCAATAACTGTTTAATCCAGGGATGGCTACACCTCCATGTCTCTCACTGCTCATCTCTCCCTGTCTCTCATGTGCTGCCTGAGGATTGAGAGTGATGCTCCTCTCTCCATCCCCAAATAGTCTTTGCAGGATATAAATTCAAATAGTATGTCCATCATTACCAGCAGACCAGTGGCACGGCCAGCAGTAGCACCAGAATGCTTTCGTTCTTGCTTTTTTCTTGTTTTTAAAAGGTTGGCAGAATACGGTGGGCTGGGGAAGGAGGGCAAGGGTGTTCCTAGTTACCTTCAATATTGTCCTTTCTGTGTGGATGGATGAGCTTGTGGCTGTTGAAGCTGCAGGAGTGAGACATGGAAAAGCCTTTAAAGAAAGTTTTACCAGTAGGCTCATTTCAGAGTTGAAATTTGTTATTTATTAGAAGTACTAATACATGGAAATATATCTTTATAATGATAGGCTCTTTGGGGCTGGTCTGAACTGTTATCATCATTTCACACATGCTTTTTGTAACGTCACCATTTGTTCTCATTTTCTCTTTTCTTTTTCTGGCTACCTTGCTTCCATCTCTTTACTTCTCAAGACATTAAAGGGCCAAAATACTGCTCCCTAAACTTATTTCATTATCCACAGAAAGTTTCACAGTATAAGTATAATGCAAATAGGAAATTACTTACATTTAGAAAAGGCAAGGCATTTAATTTAGTACCCAATAGCAGGAATGAAAGATACTCTCTTTTCTATCTGTGAAATTGCCCAGTCTTTTCTGGATTACAATTTTTGTCCAGGCTGCTTAATGGAGTTTCAAGTTGTATATTAATTATTAAGTGTTATCCAAACTGTCACATTTACGAAGTGTTGCTGCAGTGGTGTAATTTAATGTCTACTGTCAAGAAATAAATTCATAGACTATACATTTTAGTCCTGACTAGGCCACTAACTTAAGTGACTGGAGGTGCTTCCCTCATCGCTCCAGGCTCATTTCTCTCTGTCTGTGAAATGTATATTATGGCAAGTACCTATAACATGTTGGGTGAATGACAAGTTCTTGATGCAGCTAAGAAGTTGGAATTTACTTTTAGAGAAAATGCCAGTGTGTCAAAAACTAAGTTTTGGTATGTTTTGAAGTATTTAGTCCTGTGAACCTGAAAATACTTACAGAAATTCTTCAGGAACAGGAATATTAAAATTTCATCTTCAGTGTTGCTGTTGCTATATTATTTATTTCTTCTCATGTTGGCTTTTCATGGCTTAACAGTGGTACTAGTGTGAATATTAGTGTTAAGCCATTAAATTATAGTATAAATTGGAGAACCTGTAACAAGTAGCAATAGCCTAAACTGTCTTAAGAAACCGAAATTAATTAAATCCTTTATGTCTGCACAAAGACTGCATACTATGTTAAGAAGTAGTATAAAAAAAAAGAAAATATGAAAGTTTAAAATCATCATAAAATAAATTTTCAAAAGGTAATGATGAGATATATGACTTATCAATTTTTTTAATGTAAGCAAAAGCTGCCTTTGACAACCAGTGCTTCAGAATATGGATCAGTTATTTTTTGACATTCTTCAGATATATTATCAATAAGCTATTGAAATAGACAACTGTTTTTCTGTCCTCGTGCTAATGTATATCACTAAATTGTCTCTAACTATCAATATAGTAAATGGTAAGCAATTATAAATCAATGGAGACCACAAGCTTTAGAGATAAGCTGTGCAGAAGTAGAGAAAAAGTAATAGCATTATGCTGTTCAAGAAGCAGAATTTTATGAGCTGTAGAACCAAAGGGGATGTTTAAAACCAGAAGAAAAATAATACGGTGTTATGCTAAAAAGGGTAGTGTGGACAAATAAGAAAGTGGTGAATAATGAGAATAATAATTAATGTGAATCTGAGCAATCCTACCGATTAATTGCATGTGAAAGTTTATTCAGTTTTCTTGGAAATGGTAAAAACTGTTTCAAGTTAGAAGGAAAAACTATCAACTTGATCTTTGTTTCTCACCAGCTTCAGAGTGGGTCCTCTGTAGAGCTAAAACAAGAATGCACTCTGCTCTCCCTCACTTCTAGTCATGTGTTGGAACATGAAGCAGAACTAAAAAATTAGAAGAATTATTATGATATTGGATTTATTTTTAATAAAATTTTCAAGCCTAATAGTGTGAAGCCTGAAATTGGCTTTCTAATCTTTTGCACAAAAAAGAAAAAATGAGATTGCAAAGATATTTGAGTGTAGTGGGTTGACTCTGGCTGGATGCCAGGCACCCACCAGGCTGCAGAATATTCTGAGTTGGAAGGGACCCCCAAGGTTCAGCAAGTCCAGCTGTTAAGTGAGTGGCCCACATGGGGATTGAACCCGCAGCCATGGTGTTACCAGCACCCTGCTCTGACCAACGGAGCTCATCTCAGAGTCAAAGCCTCTTTCTTGCTCCCCTCCACAGCTGGACAGGGGAGAGAAAAGATAATGAAGGGTTCATGAGCTGAGATAAAGACAGGGAGAGGTCACTCACCAAATACCAGCACAGGCAAAACAAGCTCTAATTAGAGAAATTAATTGAATTTATTGCTAATGCAATCAGAGCAGGATCCAGCCACATCCATCTTGGAGCCTCCAGGGATTGGCTCTGCTGGACATGGGGGAAGCTTCTGGCAGCTTCTCACAGAAACCACCCCTGTAGCCCCCTGCTACCAAAACCTGGCCACACAAACCCAGTACAACACATTTGGAAATTGTTCTCCCCAGAGATCCAAGGCTGACACGTGTTCAGTTGAATGTTTTGATTTCTCTTTCTACACACCTCAGGGTAGTTGAATACGTGCCCTGTTCTAGAGTCCTTATGGGAAGGCTAATTGCCCCCCGGAGCTGGGAAGGGCTAGGAAGGAGTCCGGTGTTCTGGCAGGGATGTGCTCTCTTCCCTGACAGATGCAGGAGCTGCTCTTTGTGCTGGGGAGCAGAGCCAGGTCTCTGCTATCCAGTGAGGGAATTGGGGATCCCCATTCTTTAGCCAGCTCTTGGAAGTACCTGTTTTGGAACGAGATCAGGTATGATTTGATGTTAACCTGTGGAGACACAATTTACCAGGGGTAGAAGATAGTTCTGCGGACTTGTTCTGATGGACATACCTCATCACAGGCTCCAGGCCAGTTCTTCATGCACCAATTCTTGTCTTCTTTGATGTTTGGCTCAGGATGAGCATGTCCCTCAGCTCTAATTAGAAGGCACCTGAGTGATATTCTTTAGCCCTGTCATTGTTCTCCTGCACATCATTCTCTGATGGGCACACCAAATACTCCTCCACAGGAAATGTCTGCATTTCAAAAGGTTACTTTAGAGTTTGTTTCCAGCTTGCCTGATATAGATGTCAGTAACAGTCGTGTAGTGGTTGAGGTAACTTCAGTGACATACCATAGTGAGAAATTATAGTTGGGTAAACTATTTTTAAAATATTATGGGTTACTAAGTGATTGCTAAAGTGCTTTACATACATACACACACACACACACATACACAAGTAAATCAAAGCATTTCTTATTAGTGTTGCAGTGAAACAGTTTGACACTTCAGCTTCAGTTCAGAGCCAGGAGATGCTTTGATCCAAGTGCCGAACTGCACCTTTGCAACAAACAGGACATGCTTTGATGTAGTGAAAAAAAAAAAAAGATGGAATTTTCATTCAGAATTAAGATTTTCTATCCTGACTTTTTTTTTTATATTTGCTTTTTATTTTATATTTACTGACATGAGATATTTGGAAGGTAGCGCTCTAGGGGATTGCCATCTTCTTCCTGAAAGCACAGTCCATGGAACTCAAATATGGCCCTGTATCTCCACATCAGGATGGGAATTGCATTAGGGAAAATGGTACCTTTACAGGTGTTATGCAAAGGTGAATGCACAGCAATTTGAAATCGGAAACTGAACTGGTTTTCACCACAATATGGTCTCTGGTGCTGAAACAACCAGGGTTAGGTTCTTGAACAACTTCTCTCTGGAACATTATGCTCCTTAAAGTAAGTCTAATGTTTGTGGTCAAGGACACTTTCTCTTCGTCCTTGCCTGCATAACTATGTGTCATGAAGTAGCTGCTGTAGAGAGCTCCAGGGCTGGCAGCGATTGGAAAAGGGATTTCTTTGTACACTGTGTATTATTTTGATGACCTTTAATGGAGGAAGCAATTTTATTTTTTTAATATTTTTGAGGCATCACAGTGAACCTGAAAAATAAAGACATAAATATTTAGTTCTTCCTAGGAAACCCAGTTCTCATTTCATGTTTTCGGTATTCTAACAGGGCTAAAAGAGATGCCTTTGACTAAAAGCAACATAAATGAAGGTAAAAATTTAAACCTTGATGAGAAAGATTATAAAATAGCTCTTATAAAATAAAGAACTCTTTATAAAATAAAGCTCTTTAAGTAGTTCAGAAGATTCTAGTCCCATCTTGGAAATGGAGCAATGTTCTTTGTGTGCTTAGGCCAAAAACTTTTGGACATAGGTCTTTGTGAAAAAAAAAAAAAAAAAAGAGTTCGAATGAGGTGATGGGTGATCACTGGCAGGTGCCAGAAGGCAAGAAACTTGATCAAGGTTTTGCCAGCAGAACATGTGTGGTTTGTTTGACTTTGAACGGGTAGGAGTACTTTTCTGGAACAGTCAAAGCAACCAAAAAAGAGCTGGCCTAGGACAAAGCTCAAGGAATAGTCTGTAGAAAGGCAGCGTTTGTGTTGCTCAGTGTATGGAATATTCTTCCCTGTGCTAACTTTTCTTTATACTGTCACATGAACTTTTTATTCTATATCAGAAAATTAAAAGGAAGGAAGAAAACAGGAAGATAAAAAATGGATAAAAGAAAAATAAAAAGCAGGCTTACTGTAAAATGTATCATCCTTAAAGCATTGTTAGAAACTCTGTTTTCATAGCTTTTAAACTCTTTCCTCCATCCAAGGTTTCCCACTGGACCATTAAAGAGGCCAAAACAGCCCCAGTAGCCTTCTTGTCTACATGCCCTGAAGATGAGCCCTTCAAATTTATATTCAGCTTTCTGAGAAGTGGCCTCCCATGGGTGTCTGGAGCTGTTCCTCACAGCTGGTGTGCTCTGTGCAGTTGCTGCTGCTGGTCCTGCAGAAGTGCATCAGCCGAGGGCATGACATCTCCAGGGGGCACATCTAAACAGGGTTCCACACCTCCAGCTCTGAGCTGAGCAGCTCTGGTTTGCCCTCACGATGGGCCCTGCTGGATACAGCAGCTTGGTCCACAGACCTCTGACACCCCAGCCAGTGTGAATTAGTCTGAGATTCTGATACGTAATTTAGATTTGCAGACCCCTTTGGCACGGTTGTCACTGATTCTTTCTCATGTAGATGCATGCTTTGCCAACTGAAATAGAATTGTTCTTACCCTGTTCTAATGAGAGAGATCATGGCTGTCTGCCTTTGAGGTAGTCAGCTAAGCTTCTTGTTACAGTGAGTGGAGAGAAATAGGTGTTTCTAATTCATGACACATCTTCTCCTAAGGAAGCATCTGAAGGAGGTGTTAGATGGATTTTAGCCTGAAAGCACCCAACTCTCCATTGATTATATGGTTTGAACTAGAATTATTCCTGTATCTGAAAATCTGTGAGACACCAAATTTTCAGTTACTGGAAAATAAGGTAGTTTTACAAAGAAAGTATCCATAGGAGGATAATAAATGCCCCATCTTAAAAAAAACTACAAAATTGATATTTTGACTAGATTAAAGAAACTAAGATTTGCATCTGAAAGACTGCTGAATTTTGGGGTAATATGTTAGATAAGTGAAGGATAAGTAAAGAAGGCATCTTCTTTTACTGTATTTCATAAATTTAGATGACAGCCTGTAGGATTTCTAAGTTGGCATGTTAAGAACCAAATAAAATGCGCATCTCTCATTTTGCCTTTTCTCTGCTGTGTTTCACAATCTGTGAAAACCTTGTTTTGGAAAGCCAGATATTTTATATTCGGCTTTGGTGGGCCCAGGTTCCTTGCCACTGGCATGCCACATGCTCTACTGGTATTAAGTGCTCATCTGTTTTAGAGCCACCATTGGCCTAAGTAACTGTCAAGCAGTAAGCATCTTTTTTACTGACTTTCAAGTGATTTAAATCTTACAGACTGTGACATACTAGGTGATTTCATGTGGTCCTAAGAGTAATTTCAACTGCCTGTTGCTATTTGTTAGCTGAGGTCATATTTTCTACTGTGGAACAGTTTCCATTACAACCCTTTTCTTGCTCACGTCCTCTGATGTTCATGGCTAAGCCACCACTGCCGTTGTCCTTGTTCGTGACATGAGTCACAGTTGTCACATTGGAGTAGTTCACGTCACCCAATCTCTGATCTGGGTCTAATGTGCAGGATGGAGACCACACTCCCTGAAGAAAGATTCATATCCAGTGCAATTATGGAAAGAAATCTAAAGGGACAGGATAAGTGCTCTGTTTACACTGATTTTTTTTTTTCCCCTCGAAGTTAGTCTTGTTCCTAAATGCATAAATATGCGAAGGACAGCTTCTTTTTAGGGTTTTTTTTTTAGTGTTTTGGTATCCCCTGTGTTGCAGATCAACCTCATTTCACTGATAACAAAGCTCTGAAACACAGACTGTGCATATATTTATATCCATATATAAAAATCTCTTTGTAAAATTATAGCATTTTGTATATTCATTCTTTCATCTACATACTATCTGAAGTGTATGTGAAGAGCTACTAAAGGTTTTTGTAGTATCAAAAATATTTGCTTGCAGATAAACAGAAACGCTGAGAAATTTTTTAAGATCAAACATCAGGACAGTAGTAGCACCAGTGTTAAACCCCAAGGAGCTGTTGCTTCTAAACCCAAATATACTCATCTTGCCAGATTCACCGAGTCTTTCCAAGCACCCCAAAACCCTAAGCACTAATATTTAGACCATGTAGCTGTTTGAGATCTTACAAAGTTTAAGATGATCCTCCTAGTCCAGTAAAATCTCTGTGCCAGCTTTTGCAGATAGATTTTTTGAGGACAGTTGTATAGGTTAGTGCATTTGAAGAGAGTAAATGATACTGTAGTCTTCAAATTGTAAAATCAGGTACTATGGGGAACTCCTTCCTTTAGGAATGCTAATGAAAACAATTGAATTCAACTTAGGTATAATAAAACTTCGTTAACTTAATGAAAGGAAGGGCACAAAACCAATTTGGATAAATGTGTGCTTTTAGTGGAGTGGAGGTCTTATTCATGCAGCAAGCAGTGACTGTATTTTCATCATGAATAATTAAACCCCTTTCAAATAATCAAATAGGCTTTTTATGTTTTTCTTTTCTTAACAAAATATTGTGCTCTTAAGAAGTATTTTGAGATCACGGGATGAAGGACAATATAGAAGTGCAAGTTATTATTGTTATTATTATTATTATTTGATGAGTACACTGGCTTTCCTTTTAAGATTTTCTGCTTGTTTCAGTTCCACATTTTTAATTGCTTAGAGAAATGATGTAGTCATATCTCAGAGTTGGTTTAATTAGAATTATTGATGTCTGAAGCAGCACCCAGGCTGGGGAAACTGGGGTCTGATCAAAGTCACAACTAATGGTTTAGTGAAGTTAAAAATTCAATCTGTAATTAACATTGAAAGAGAAAGCATATGCTTTCAAAAAGCACATTTTATGCTAAGGAAAAAGGCACTTCTTATTTATTTGGAAATATTCATTGCACTATTTAAAAAGACGGGTAACAGTAATGACTGAGTTTTTCACCTGGAAGAAACACTGGATGCAACATTGTGCTTTTACAGACACTGGTATCTTTTACTCTTCTTAATTAGATTTAGAAGTGCATGTGAAATAGGAAGTTCACTTTAAGAAGGGTTTTAAGACTTCTGGAATTTTGAGTCTTTTGGGGGGAAATCTTTCTAGCTTGATTGAAAGTACATATAAATGTTTGCAATTAGTAAATGTTTGCGATTGTTAAATGTATTATGTAGGACAAATAAGTGTAACACTGGAATGAATTCTGATTTGAGGTGTTGAAGAAAACAGAAGACATTAAGCAGTCAGTATTTTAAAGTCTGTGTCTCAGCTTATTGACTCCTGTGATGCACAGGACAGTTGAGCATCTGGGATGAATCCTCACTTTCGTTCTGAAGGTGTCAGTGGATATGTTGTGTTGGTTTCGCAAATTTTTGTCGATTTTTTTGCAACACATTGACTCTAATTATGTAGTGAAGTGAAATGTGGCAGTGTCCAGGTTTAACTGGGAAAGCACACTTTTTTCATGCATCTCAAACTTACTGGGTTGTGCATGGGAAATCACAACACCAAAGCGCTTTTTATGACTGTGCACATGGTGTGACAGAGTTGGGAACGTGGGTAAATTTAACTGCGCTGGAGGGGGTGGTGGAGGTAACATATGGAAGGTGGTGGGGCTGGAGAAAGTTCAAGCAGACCAAAATAGAGAATGACTTCTACTTGCATGATGAATACAAGAAGATAGGCAAAGTGGTGCAAGAGTCTTGATTTCTCTTAAGCAGCCCTTCCAGTCTTCTGTTATTTGGTATCTATTATAGGGTCTTTTTGTACACCCTTCTTACTATCAGAAATAAATATATATATTCCAAGGTGGCTGGGGATCTTCCCTTGATGGGAATTGTATGATGTGGAAGACCCACCACAGATTTCATCTTTTTATGAAACTGTGTTCACACATTCTCCAAAAGTATGTATTTTTATCATTTGCACTTTATCGATCAGCCCTTCCTGAAACATTTTCATCCCTAATTAAGGATGCAGAGAGCTTTACATTATTCTGCTTACAATTTCAAGAGCTCATTTTATACTGCTTGTTTGGGGATTTGCTTTCTTGGGAGAATTTATTACTGTATGAATGAAAATGCTCTTCTGAAGCTGTTAATCAGTTCAAGATTTAAAAAAACTAATTGAGAATATTTCTCATTATTATTAAATTCTCAGGGGTGCTATAGGGTGTGCACACTATTACAGCCTAAACCTGTAATTTGGATTTTCTTCTTACGCCCTTTGGCACAATGGTATACATGGGAATTTTAAGGAGAATGACTGACACTTAGCCGTCCCAGCCACAGTGAAGAAAATGTGCACTTTATTGTTTTCTCATCAGCCGCTGCCTCCTGTCAGCAGTGAAATTGTTTTGACAAGTGCTGTTTTGATACACTCGTTTATAGAAGGGCTCAACTAGTCAAAAGAACTGTGGACTATGGGGCTGCAGTATAAGCTTCCCAATGAAGTGGGGGAGGACTCATCATGTGTGTTATTCTAAAATTGGTTGAGGCAAATCACCGGAGAATTTATGGAAGGGAACATCTATTTTCTGTCTCGTGATGTTCTAGATAAGATAATAGTCTATTTCTATCACTCTTTGATGTTGAGCTTTAGCATTTCGAGTGCTAGATGGAGTGATATATTGCTTATGCATTGTACCTAAAGATTGTGCATGAAGTCTGATGGCACTGGGTAATAATGCTGAGACTCATCCATGAAGCTTTTATACATAGAGCCAGTGTCACCTGAATGATTCGTTCTGTGCAGTGCACTGGATTGCAGACAGTTGGTAAGCTGGGTAGAGAATGCTGTTTGTCAGTGTCCTCTTTTATAAGAGGTTTCATTCATCTTTTGTAGCTCTGATGAAACAATTTGCAGCCTGCAGCCTGTGTAGTTCATCAGTTTTCACTGAAGTGAGCACTCCTTCTGAGGCAGAATCAGAGAATGACAGAATGCCTCAGGTTGGAAGGGACCTCTGAGAGTCATCTTGTCCAACCCCACTGCTCAGTTACGGCCACTTGGAGCCAGTTGCCCAGGAGCATGTCCACATGGCTGTTGAATATCTCCAAGGATGGAGACTCCACAGCTTCCCTGGGCAGTCTGTGCTGGTGCTTGGCCAGCCTCACACTGGAAGAGTGTTTCCCGATGTTCAGATGGACCCTGCTGTGTTTCAGTGTGTGCCCGTGGGCCCTGGTCCTGTCACTGGGCACTGCTGAGAAGAGCCTGGCTCCATCCTCTTTGCACCTTCCTTTAGGGTATTTATGTGTCTGTAGGATCCCATCTGAGCCTTCTCCTCTCCAGGCTAAACAGGCCCAGCTCTCTCAGCCTTTCCTCCTGTGAGAGATGCCCCAGCCCTTACTCATCCATGTGTCCCAAGGCTGGTGTCTCTGCAGCTGTTCCATCTCTCTCTTGCGTTGGGGAGGTCACAATTGGGTCCAGCACTTCAGGTATGGCCTCACCAGCACTGAGCAGAGGGAAGGATCACCTCCCTCACCCTGCTGGCAATACTTTATTTAATGCAGGTGAAGGCACCATCCACCGTCTTCACAGCAGAGTCATCTTTCTGGTTCATGTTCAACTCGGTGTCCACCAGGACCCCCAGCTCCTTTTGTGCCAAGCTGTGTTCCAGCTGGCTGGCACCCATCAGCTGTTTTGGCTTAACATCTATCCCCTTTAGGCGATTCTTCTTAAATTTTGTGATCTTGGCAGAGAATGTAAAACTCTTTAATTGCAGGATGCCAAAATCACTTTCCAAAAGTACTTTTTATTCTCATTGATAAATTAGTCTTTTTATGAGATACTTACTTAATGTATTTTGCGATGCAGATTTTCTGAAATGTAATTCTGCAATCTGTAGTAAGTTTTTAGTATAGTTTTACCAGTCGTTGTAAATTCAGTGAATTTACAGCAGTTTCAATAGGCTTAAAGCAGCTATGTACATAAAAGTATTTTTCTTTAGGAACGGGTTTCAACTTTCTTTTTAAAAATCTGTATAATCCCAGCTGTGTAGAAGAATACCTCTGTGTGCTGAGGGCTGATTGATTAAAGTCCACTGACACAACAGACCTCTCCTATTGATCTTGTTTTTTCATTTTGTTCTAGTATGCATATCTAATATTCTGAATAGTTGCTTAAATATAATATATGCAGGTACAACTCTAGGATCACAATTTAATTGAATTAGAAGTCATGGATGAAGATACTGAACATTCTTAAAAAATAAAGCCCATGTTCATGAATCATGAGGGTAGTGAAGATTGGCCTTGCCTCTACCTGGTTGCTTGAGAACATTTTTATAGGGAATAGAGAATGGTGACCTAAATGGCAGGACAGTGGACTGGAATTACAAAATTGAGAAGTTTCTCTCCGTTTGGCTTTGAACAACTTTGGAAAGTTCTTTGTATCTCTCTCTGCCTTATGTATCTCATGTATTAATTGCACATTGTATCTCTCTACCAATAAGTGTATATTAATATATAAATTAAGTCATGGTGGTCTATGGTTTACTAGTGGTCTGCAGTTCAATTTCTCTGCAGAAATGCTACTGAATTGATTTACATGGGTACCTGTAGCATGGAGACCACACACTGTTCCTAAATAGGTAGAAGAATACTGAGTTCGGGGTCCTGACAAAGTGCTCCGGTATGTTTAGGAAGAGCATAATGTCAAAAAGAGTAAGAAAGGACATTCCTGGAGAACTGTGGGATACTGCCAGCAGCTACAAGGTGTTAGTAGGCAATGAGCTAAACTTCTGTCCTGAAATTAAGTGTCATTAGTTCAGTAATGGCTGGAGTTAGCAATCAGGTTCTTTTGAACTGTGTGTTCTGCACTCCCATCTTCAAACCAGCTACACTGTGCATGATTGGCACTATTGTTCCAAGAGCTGGAATACATTAAATACTGGGCTAGTAGCCCTGCTGTTTTCAAATGATGTAGTTTGAGAGGCATATTGGCCATAGGCCTCAAATTTGACAGAAAGTCTCTGCCTCAGTTTGAAACTTAACCTACTAATTGTGAAGACAGCCTGTTTGTTTCTGGCTTGTGGAATGATAATTAAAATCCTGTTTGCAATGAAAACTCAAATGCAATACTAAATTTGAAATAGTTCTTTACCTTGCCAGGCTTTCTACTGAATGTTCTGGCTCCAGTTCTTTTGTCCTACATCACCCAGTAATCTTTAAATATGAGAAGAAAAACTTCTTTCAACTCCAGTCTTGTGAAGTGAGATTTATTTGAATGATCCAGGACCTTTCAGTTGCATACTCCAAGTGTGCTGCATATTTAGCATGGATATCGATGAATATGAGGGTATGAGAAAGACATGCACTAAAATCGTAAAGACATCATCTTGGACTGTATATAAATATATAAAGTACTAAAATGAATTTCAATAAATTAGATGTTATATATTAAAAGTATTAATCTTAAAAAATGCTGGTACAGCTAGTCTGTGTTATTATTCTGATATCGGTTTAATTCCATTTATTCTTGGTAAACTCATCATTCTAAATTTGCACGAGTTTCAAATGATTAAAAATCTTTATACCAGTCCAAAATTATACAATAAAGCATATTACAGCTATTCTTTAATTATAGTGGATGGTGGGCACACATTTCATCCCTGAAAGCCATTTAGTACTATTAAACTGTTTTTGTGGGTTTGATTATTCGTGAATGTCAGTTTTATTCACTATTTTAACAAATTTAAAGTTTTACAGTTTATCACTGTGTCCTCAAAATAGAAAAGTGGACCAAAGCCTGTACCATTTATACAGGCAAAATTATTCCTGCCCGAGAAGGAACTGCAAAGGCCAATATAAATATAAAGCAATTTAAATCAGTCTGAAAACAGCCATGACTACTGAGGAGAGAGGAATATGTTATTTGGTGTTGATTGTTTGCCTGAAATCTCCTAATGACTTAATATGAACGTAATTAAAAAGGGGGATAAATGTCAAGGAAAAATTGCCTAAGCAGTTATTCCAAAGCTTGCTGCTGGCTTCAGGCAGAGGTGGGGGCAGTCTTTATCACCTGAGATACTTAAAGCTGGGAAACTAAAAATTGGTGATTAAAAATGCCAGTAGATAGTTCTCAGATGTCTTTCCTGTCCTTTCTGGTGTTTGGTATATGTTGTCTTAAGAATCAAGTGGCCCCATGAGGCTGAACAACAGCCACCAGTCATTATTCAAATGTAACTTAATTACAGAATTATCTGTGTTCTCTAAGTTACCATTTGTTTAACAGCTGGATTGCAGTACCAGCTGTATCCTTGGTATTCCAGGCACACTGGGTTGCAAACCTGTGACAAGGTCAGAGTGTTGTAGCCTCTCCTACTTTGCACTGGGAAAATCTACCAGACTTTAAGGTGGCTGCTGGCCCTGGATTTCTGCTTTGTATTGCATACGTTTAAAAAATATAGGCAGGCCCCTCTTGTCGTGAACTGTCAAAGCTAATATAGAGATTTAATAATATAAAAAAATAAGGGTTAATAATAAAGGATAAAATTCAGCCTTTATATACGTTTATGTAAAACTGTAGCGGTAGGCAGATGGGGATTTGTTGGAGTTTTTTAGAGAGGAAGAGATTTTTTCGTCTGTTCTCATCCAAAGTAGTTGTCTTTGCTTTCAGGGTTTATTTGAAATAGTCGAATGAATCCTTTGCAGCAGGGACACTGTTTGCATAGTGCTGTCTGTGCCATCCCTTTCTTGCTATCTCTGTCTTCTGGAAGTGAGGCTTGGGCTGGAGTAGGAGATGAGAAGAGGCTGTATTTTAAATATATATAACTAATGCCTCAGTTGGCTGGGTACATTTTCTGGTGTTTTTATGTTGAAGAAAAATACTGTAATGTGGAAAACAAAGCTGTAATGCTCTGGAAGCAATGGAGTCAGCTCCCAGGGTGCAATTTTAATTCAGGAAGCTTGAGACCTGTGTGATCCTTTCTTGTTAGCATACGCTTTTCCTGCTTATAGGTCTCCTAGTCAACAGAAACTAAAGATAAGGAATGTATATTTTTTGCATGAAAAAGAATAGAATAATGGTTTGATGAATAGACACTTTCATAATAAAACTCTTCTGTCTCATTGAAACTGTAGATTGCTAGCTGTAACGTGACACTGAACAGTTTTCCTTTAAGTATTATCACACAGTGACTTAAATGTGATGGGGCATTAGAAAAGATTGAATTATTTTAATTTTACTTTTTCACAGGGTTCTGAAGCCATCGTGTTTTATTTTGAGATAAATTATCCTATTTATCTTGTCTGCATAAATACCTTTAGAATAGTGCAAGAAGCTAGGATATTAAAAGTGAAAATTACAGACCTGTCCTTAAAGGACAGGATTAAATCTTACAAGAGCTTGTACTTATACCAACTGGTGCCTTTGTTCTTCAATACAAAAATGTGCCGTTTTTGAGCATTTGCAAAGCCACTTTAGTGGATCCGTTAACAATTTCCAGATCCATTAACAGTTCTCTACTAATGGCAGTTAAATGACTGAGTGGGGTCGAAGCAGGAAACAGGATGGTCTGTATGGATCTCGTTTTACATGGACATTATAACAAGGCTTGAATGAGAAAAACTACAAGAACAGTTTCATGGTGGTAAGGGCAGCCATGTCTTAAGCTGCATTAGAGCAAGAAATGAAAAATACTACCCGTAATGCAAAGGTAGCGCAGATACTTAGCCAGAGACTGCAGAGGAAAATTAAGACTATGGAATTTTTCAGTTCCCAAGGAAACATTAAATTGGCAGTTCCTCACAAGCACTCAGTTTCAGAATTTCTGGATATTAATGCAGACATGCAGAAAGCCCATACAGAACTGCCCGTCCTGCTGCCACGAGCACCAACGGGAGGCAACACCTACAGGATGAGAACACAGCCAAAAGATGCCGACCAGTTGTTTCTTCTGGCCTGTGTGAAGTGACAGAATTTCTGATCAGGTTTTAATGTGCTCCTTTGAAAAAGATTAGAATTTCAACACTGTTTTCACTCACAGGTAGAATTGTACACTTTCATTTCAGCTTAACATAATTTTAAGAAGAAAGTACAGATAGCACATTCTGGTAAGCATCTGCACACACAAAACACACAAAAATAGTGTGTATATAACTCAAATTCTATAGCAAAACCCCAAACCAGACTTGGATAGAAAGACTTTTATCCTGAGGCAAGTATGCAAATATAGTGCTAGAATCTAAAGATGGAAAAGCAAAGATGAAGAGAAGTGAATGGATTCTAATTCCCGGAACTGGCTCTTATGCGTATCAACATTTTTCTGTGCAGAAGAAATCCTCAAAAAAGAGTTTTGAAAAGACTCAGGATGTCCAGCTGGAAATGGTCTATTAAATGAACTAAATAATGTCATGGTATATGACACACCATTTTATAAAGCTGTTATTTGCTTTTCTCTCTTGGTATTGTGAGCATCCTAAATCTGAATTTCTAAAACATCCGCAGTATTTCCCTATTCCTGCAGACCTGTGTGTATATATATGCTACAAATAATGCACAGGATCATAGGAGAAGCTTACCGACCTCATCATGGTATTTCCAACCCTTTTAGTGTTTATGTGCACGGTTTCAAGAAACGGTAATGTGTTAGATAAGTGAAGATGCCATTAAGGGTTTTCCTTGTTGATACTGCTCGTCATGCATATCATATCACGTGGTGCTGCTGGTGATGTGCTGCCAAAGGAATCCTAACCTGCTGCAGAAGCAGAGGGAGAGTTGCTTCCCCATTCTCCTTCCTGCACCATCCTCCCAGCCTATATCAGCACCTGTATGCAGGAGAAGGCTGGACTGGGGAGCAAGGAGGAGTGCTGAGCTTAACCTGAAGAGGAGAGATAGTGGTAGGAAGTAGAGCTTGAAGAGTTTTTTACTAGTTGCTTCCGCACCAGTGGTGTCTGTCATGGCAGATTTTCCCAAAACATCCACATAGCTTCTCTTGTCCTTTGCCCACTGCCCCCAGCATGAGAAGGACAATGCTGGCATAGCTCCACTGGTTTGAGGAGATCAAGGAAGTAAAGGAAGAACCTGTAAAACTGAAAGCAAGTCTTTTTTTTCCTAGCTCTGCTGGTTGAAGAAATTGGTTAGTGTCTCCCTACACATCAGGGAACAAAAGCTGTAAGAGGCATGGTACTGCCACAGTAAAGTCATCTAGTCTTGAAAGAGTTCTATGTATTATTTTACTTTTTGACATAATGTAGAGACATGACATAACTGCTCTTCTTCCATTGAGTAAAGTGCTGCTTAGTTTTGGTACTCTGGCAGACAGGCTTTCTGGAAAGTAACCTGCTAGTCAGTTAGTGTCCTTTACCATGAGCGTAAATCATATACTTTTGAAAGGGTTTAAGTTTAGAAATGAACTTTAGGAGCACTCTATTAATTTTGTAAATTAAAACTCTAAAATTGAACATATGGAAGTCCAGTACATGACTGACACAAGGAAGCAGTCTTTAAACAGGAACATCTTCCAATCCAGCACTGGGAAAGAAAGGAAAGTAAGAAGAAGGATTCATTTGCGATTGACCTGCAGTAGCAAAGTCATTCACTTTCCAAATAGGATTAAACTTGTTTCATCAGCCATGACATGTGAAAAGATCATGGTTATAAATTCCATTTGCTGTAATGAATTGAAAGTGTCTGAGTTTGCAAGCAGCACTCACTGTTGATGGACAGCTAGATTCGTGCAGTGTTTTAACACTAAAATTAGCTTCCACGAAGTAAAAAGTACAGAAAAGGTGGCAGCAGTGACAGATCTTAAAGCATTTAAAAATTGACTTTATTGTTAGATAGGAGCTGCATAAAGCTAGAAATAAATAGTGTTTATGACCCTGTTATGTAGATAACTTGGTTCATGCTTGAGTGAGGGCGAACACGAATCTTGGAAAACAGCATTTTTTAGGTTTCTCAGCCATATTTCAACAAGAATAAATATTGTTACTGAAATGAGGAAAAATCAAACTTCTCTATGGTATTGCTTGTAAGATGTAACAAAATGGGATTGTGTTGAAGGATACTTCATTCAAATCGATTTCCATGTACATTAACATTACTCCAGTGCAGTCCGTGAAACCATACTGGGGTATGTGTTTTGGAAATAGAGATAAAAGCTGCACTCTGTGGTTAGTTAATAACCTCAACTCAGTCTTGCATCAGGATCGTGAGACATTTGTTCTTTGATGCTTGTAGAGCTAAATGTAGTTTCTAAACGTTTTTTCACCAAGTTTTTTTGGTTTGGTGTGCACGATTTTATGCACATTTTAAGTGTGCCAAGAAAAAGAAATCTCAGTGGGTGAAAGTGGGAATTACTTGGGAATAATTTGAGTCTCTTTTTAATTGATAAGTTACCCAGCTGAAAACTGTCCAAAATGTAAAAAAAAAAGCTTGAGCTGAATACAGGCATGAAAATATAATGGCTTCTTAAATTACCACAAGGTTAACATATAATTAATTTGCTAATTTTAATTACAACCCTAAAAATGTGCTGAAAAATGCTCAAAGGGAAGAAGCAGCCAGGTGCCAGCCGTGATTAGCCAAGGTTACTGGCAATTACGAATCTCTATTAAACATGTTACAGAAATTTGAGAAACCCCTTTCTAAAAACAGCACATTTATTGAAACTCAGCAGGGTATTCATCATGCTGTATCTTTCCATTGCTACAGATTTGCTGTCATTTGCCTCATTCTTTTCCAGCTAAACGTTTTATTGCAGCTGAAACGTGGACCGCTTTTTCTGTTTGTCACACGCTGTTACACTTGTACTAGGTATTTATTTTGATAACATAAACAAAAGAGATTAACCAGTGTTTGCAATGTGTTCTGAGCACCTTCAGTTCCAGATACCTGCCAGTATCGCAGCTGAATGCTAGAAACACAAATCCTGAAGAAAATGCTTTTCCTTTCCAAGGTGTCCTAGCACATGCAGTTTGTAAAGCAGGAGTATTGCTGAACTGCCTTTTCAGTGGACAACCTGTTCTGCAATGCTTTAAATGCATAGACAAATGTAATTTCGGAGTTAAAAAAGCAAACAAAAATCCCCAACACAAACTAAAAACCAAACAAGGAACAAAAAATCTGCATGTTTGCTTTGCATTTTCAGCGAATCATGTAAAAGAATGTCTTGTCTGTAACAGATTACATGATGTATTACTGTTATTTTTTATTGTTATGTGAGTCATGCTTTAAATGTCTGTTGTTAGGAACTGTAATAAACCTTGATCCATCTATTAAAGGAAATATCTTTAAAAAATCCAAACCAGTAAGATTTTTAAAAAAAAAACAAACTTACATTATTGGTGTCAAAGGAAATTAATTTCCTGGCTGGCTTGTGTTTTTCTCTGAGGCAGATATTGATGAGTGTGCAGAGGGGATCATTGAGTGTCACAACCATTCACGCTGTGTTAACCTCCCAGGGTGGTACCACTGTGAGTGCAGAAGCGGTTTCCATGACAATGGAAGCTATTCTCCTTCCGGGGAGTCCTGTGTTGGTAAGCAATAATAAGTAGAGCCTTTTTTTTCCCCTCCTTGTGCATGGTGTTCCCAAGTGACTGTCGGGCTTCTGTTCTGAGCAGTGACTGTGTTTCAGGCCAGAACAGGGTGCACCCAGCGTGTCCCTGTATGTCAGCACCCCCACCCATGCAGGGGTGCTGGGCCGTGGCACCTCACAGGTCTGAGGGCTTCCCACAGGAGAGATCCAAAGCGTGACTTACACTGTTCCATTTATCAGAGCAAGTGGCTGTGAAACCTGAACTGAAAGTGGGCTCGCTGGGGAGCATAATTGGCCACAAAAGGGGAAGAGGTGGTTTTCCAATTCCAGATTTCAACAGAGTGATAGAAGAACATATCTGTTGGTATGTCTGTGTTGCTTTGGTTTGCTTGTTTTCCATTTTTCACCGTCTTCATAATTTAATTTTTAGAATTATGCAAATAACATCAAATTCTCTGTGCACCATATTTGCAGAATAAGGTCCCAAGAGCATGAACAGAGAGGGATTTTTGATGGGTGCAAAGGAGTTTGTCAGTTTTTTTTATGGGAGGACAAAGGATGAGGCTCCATGAGGAGTTACTGCTGGCTCCTGCAATCTGTGTGTGCTCAACTGGCTGTAGGACTCTGGGTGCCACTACAGCAAGTAAGCAGCAATAAAACCATAGTGGAGATGGCAATTCTGCCTTACCCCTGCCTTACAGTTTTTCCACTTTTTCAGTTATTTGCCTTCTACATAATTTCTATGTGGTATTTTATCAGGTGAGTTTAAAACTGTTTAGAAGGGATCCCATTTTAACTTCTGTAGAGATACAGATCAGCTGGCTGATAGTGTTATGTCCTTTCTTTGGAATCTCAGTTACTTCATCTCTAGTCACTTATATGAGTTTTCTGTAAAAGCTCTTCTCCTCCTTTTGTGGTTTTTTGGTTTTAATGCTGTACATTTCATTTATCATTGCCATAACTTCAAAGGGTGTTTTCTGTGATTTAAAGTCTATAATTAAAGTAAAAATTAAAATAACAATTTGTAACAAAAATATATAAATTTACTTGTAAAAAAAAATTCCTATCTTTTATGAATTCTGGCTATTAGAAGTCCTTGGGATAAGGTAGTATAATAATTTAAAAATGCAGAGGAACAATAATGGTTTTCAAAGCAATATTTTGTAGATTGTCCAGCTAAATTATTTTTTTTACACTTTGTCCTAAGCTGATGGGGAGCTCAGTAGCATCAGAGCAGTGAACTTCTTCAGAGGGTGGCTGTGTAAAAAATGGCAAATAGATGAAAGTCCTGTATTTCTAAACTAATTCAAATGTTGAGTTCTCCTCTGGTTTATTTGAATCTTGTAAAATGAGTGATGAATGGAGCGGTGTTGAAAATACCTTCTTTATGAGAAGTCAAAGCAATATGACATAACCTTCAAAAAGCCGTGAGGCAACTGGGACTAAGAGGCATTTTTAGCATTTCTGGTGCTTACTTGTACCACTTACGTGGGGAGCCCCATCCCTCCTACCTTCTGTAGCTGATTTGGGCAGCAGAAGATGAAGAGCCAAGCTGATGTCAGAAGACAGACACATAGGCAAGACTGTGGATGACCCCCAGGTAGGCTCAGCTGCTGGAAAGGTCAGTATTGCTTGCACTGAGTCACTGCTGAAGGGTTGGGCACTGCAAAAAGAAGCACCAAATGTTCTGTGTTCTGGTGGAGACTGGAGGGATAAGATTTCATGAAAACACAGTGCCCTCATTTTGACCTGCACAGCATGCTGGATGTTTGTGAGGTGAGATGCTCATCTTGCCATATGCAGGTTGTAAACAGAATGTGAAATTAGTGGGGTTATTTTAATGAAATAGCTTCTCTGAACCATCTGCTGCAAGATACCAGTGAGAAATAAACCAGTTTGCTTCACCAGTATAATGAAATAAAATAATTAAAAATTAGTTGGAAGATTCTGCTAACCCATATTGACAAATTTCAAACCATGATGTTTATTTTAAAATGCAACTAAGAATTGGTTAAAACAACAGAGAGGGAACACTGCACAGTCTAGCTAATACCTCACATTACAGAGCTTGTTTGCATGGTGGAGCATTTAGAGTCAGAACTGGTGTCTTTCACTCTATTTCAGATAAAAGAGGGTTCATCTGCTTAGCAACAGTATTTTTTCCTGGTGTATTGTATACTGAATTTGTAGTGTGTACGTGAGGTGGGTATGAGCCATTGTCTTTCAGTATGTTTTGAAACATTTCTTCTTCCTGCCTGAAGGACAAACTTGGAGAACAATAAATAGGCTAAAAACATAAGTTAAATTAAACCCTCCCCTTCAAGATAATAACAATAACCATAAATACTACTACTACTACTAATAATAATAATAAAAAAAAGAAGATCACAAGACAGTGGGAGGGAGAACTCATCTCTGACAGATTGCCCAAAGCCCAGGCAGCCAGTTGTTTTTGCTAGATACATTTATGTATATATTGGTTAACCCCTTTTCCCTCCATTTTTATGTAGGTCATCTTGGAGCTGAGTCATTGCTTCCACTGTCTCTGCAGTGCTTGCAAAACATTAAGAAAAATAGCATCTGTTTGGGAAGTGGTGTGATACTTCAGTGCTCCTAAAAGCTATGTTCTCATTGACAAAGAGAAAATAGTGAAGTTTGTCACCTGGCAAGGGACAATTGTGTAAATCAGCAGATGTAGAGGGGAAGGTCATAATATTGCACCAGAGCTTGGATAATAAGGATGTGTGGCTTAGCCAGGCCACTTCAAGATAGGGAAAATTCTTTTATTGCTCAAAATATCAACCAAAAACAGCTTTTATCAAAGATGTCAGCTTCATATAGTGATGGTGAGCAGGCTCAAATTAAGAGAATGTAATTTGATTTCCCGCAGTAGTGTTTTTATGAGGCTCTGGTCTTTCACAATGTGTTATTAAGAATAGTGCTTGCAGACAGAAGACAATTGCTGTACAAAGTTGCTACCAAAGTTTGCTTGGCAATTAAAACCTGTAGGCTACAGCTGCTGTGTTGTTTGTTTGGTTGGGGTTTTTTTTAATTTTGTAATAGGAGCTTTGCTGCACTCTGAGGTAAAGAAACAATAATACTTCATAGAGAACAGTGAGGTGTCGTGTGATACAGTATTTGTGACTATCTACTGATAAAAAAAAAAGCAAAGCAAATTATACTTTTATACTTTTGTATCTCCATCTCTAAGTTAGATGCTTCCAGTGTGTAGAGCGATGTTCAGACACTGGAGTGCAAATATACTGATTCTATTTTTTTCATAATGATTTGTGTTTCTGGGTCCCTACACTAGGACTTGCATGCACAGAAGGAACAAGAACCAAGGCAGCAGTGCCTCTCAGGTTTTGTTTATTTTTTTTTTAAGAACTGCTGTGAATTTTGTAGGGAAGCTTAACATGGATCCTCCTCCCACCAAATCTCCATATGATTCACCATTTATTTCTGCCTTAATGGTAGTGTAGCTAGACCTCGCTGCAGGATTAGAGTTGGTGGTTTGGGGAAATGAGAGCTGGAAAAAGGTAGGACTCCAGACCTCATGAAAGAAAACTCCACAGGGATTAGTCTCCCACAAAGGATGGGTGCAGTGGTGCTTGAGGGTCAAACCTGAATGGGCTTTATATCAGTTCCTGAAGCTTTCATATATTCCATGGTGTGCTGCAGTGGTGTCTCTTACCTAGATTAGAAACTAAAAGCAAAGGACGTTAGGTTTTGTTTATTTTTCCCTCTTTCTGTGTCACACAAAAAGGTAGACCCATCCTTTGAAAATCTTGCCATGTGCCTGAGAATTGCTTTCCTATCTGTTGGTAGAGAAGTGCTATGTAGGCAGAAAGGTTTGCATATGATGCAGAGTATCCAAGACCAATTAGAACCTGCTATTTTACAACTTTCTTCTGTTCTGCTCATAGAATTTCTTAAAGCTCACAGTATCAGAGTTGGTGTCAGTAGATTTTATCCTGTAAAATAAAGATTATCTTACTTTGCATTTAGTAAATTCTAGTTTTGTATTCTGACAGAAAGTTGTGTTACATGTCTTCAAGGTATTTGTGTTTTGTAATTTCTATATTTTTAGAAAGCTTTAGTAAATTCTGTGTTCAGAATCTAATTTACTATGCAGTGTTCTTTAATAGACCTTTATGTCTCTATAGAATAAAAGGACTATCATAAAATACTTTCTAGCTAAAAATGACTGTGTTTGGTGATATTTTTTCAAAGACAACTCCAAATAACTTTGATTTAAAAAGAAGGCAAAAATCATTAAGTGACAAGTTGCCTGTGAAAAATGGTTTGTCAAAACAGTGTTTAGTTAACTTGTACATACATTGGTTTGGGAGCCCAGCATACATTTTTCACGTTAACAATATACTGTAGTGGTTTAATGTACCATAACAGTTAAAATTAGCACATTAGTAGCATTCTTTCTTCTGCAACAGCTTATCATGATAATACAGAGCACCACACTGCATGGCTTGCCTGCACACATTTATTAAGGTGCTATGGAAAACTCTTACAATTAAAACTTGAATAGCCTTGAAAACTAAGAAATGAAGTAGCTAGGGATTGATTTAAAATTTCAGTGAAACCAAGTTAATGAACTTGTGTTGATATGTACAGTCATGCTTGTCTTCTACCTGATTCAAATGCAGTGGCCATGGGACATCTCATAATATTTGAGGCAAATTACTTCTCATTACAGCCGAAAAGGATGGAAAAGGAAATTGCATCTCAAGGGATTATTTGCTTCCATTTTGATTCTGTTTTCTTGTCTGCCCACATTACTGAGCTATCCATGTGCTTTGAGACTATATTGGAAATGAGCACATCTTGGTTGGTTTGTTTTCTTTCTTTTTTCATCCACAAAATGTGACTGGTTGCTAAAATGTGTATGATCAGGTACTTATGGCTGTGCATTTGTTTATAGAAGCACTGACTGGAGTGTTTGAAGAGTAAAGATCTTGGTCAGTTGTATGATGGTTGGGGTGTCTTGGCAGCAATCCCTTGGCTGCTGGCTGTACCTTGTTGATAGAAAATTGCGTCAGGCTTTGCAGTACAAGCAAGTTGCTGCTCAATATGGGTGTTTCATCTACATCCTCCCTTCTTCAGAAGGAACTGTCTGCAGAGAGGAAGGAAAGCTCTGCCAGTTTTATTTGGGTTGATTAGTAGTTTTTGCCACAGAGAATCTCAGTATAATGAATAAAATTGCAAAATCCTATTTCAGGTGTGAAAATCAGATTATTGCCATAGGTTGACAGGATTCATGAAAGAACTAATCCCTCCAAACATAAAGACAGGCATTTTGGTTTTGTCCTTTATATATAGGCAAAGAATACGGAGTCTCCTTGCTATTTCCAGTGTTCTTCAAAGTTGCTTGATTTATAAACTGAAATTTTATCTCCTTGCTACTTTGTGATGCTATAATGGGAAATGAGATCTGTGTGCAGTTTTGCCTTGCCCATCATTAAATGTTCCAGTTTTGGGTCTGCATCTTCTGAGAACAGTTGTGGGAAAGCAAGTGAAACCTGAGGGGATGTGGGGAATTTGAGCTAAGCAATGATTTGAATACTAGAAAAATTAGCTAAATGTAAAAGTCCTGTCATAGTTTTCACATTCACTAAATTATTGTTTTGGACAATTGAACTAGGCTAATTTTTCAACATCTAAGTTGGCACATTGATTCCAGTTGTTAAGAAAAATTTCACGCTAAATTTTCTTTCATGCTTTGCATAGCCATCTACATGCTGATCTCACACCGATATAGCCATTTGATCTCCATTAAAATGAAATACTTTCTGTACCTAACTGAGAGCTAACAATGTGAGAGCATTTGGCTGGGTTTTTTTCCTTCTCCACCCCCCAGTCTGGCTTAAGGCTGAAGGAGTGACAGGGACAAAACCATGTTACACTTAGAACTTTTTTCCCCTCAAGTTACTGGGAACATTGTCTGTTTGTTCTGACTTTAGGAAATGCAATCAGCGATGACAAAAAAACTGCCAAAGGGATGTTCTAAGAAAATTAGTTCTGTTAAAAGTTCAGCTGAAAATGAGTGCAGTGTCCAAGCCTTTTATATCTGATTAATGACTAAAACTTTTAAATAATAAATGCCATAAAAGAATAATAAACTATTATTTGCGTAAAGAACCAAAAAGCTGTGTAGCAATTAGGAATTTATGTTCATGCTTTGCTTGATTCTTTGTCAAGAATCTCCCTTTTACCAGTTTGGGCTGTTCTTAATGGGAACATCCTTTTTATGTGTGCTAAGTGGAGAACAGCAGCAGAGGTACGTAAATAGGGGGTTTTTCCCTTCTGCATATGCATAAGAGATTAAGTTGGCTTTGTGTGAACAGGTCTGTACTACTGAGAACATGAATAATGTTAGTTTCTATAATTGCTAACATCTGGCTTTCCATAAATCTGTTAAATTACATGGAAACAGAATTAGATTTCAGTGTCATAAGTAAAGCAATTAAATGCAACTCTGTAGGCAATATGGTTTTATATTCATCTGTGAAATCCTTTTAGTTTTGAACTGTGAAAGCTACTCTTCTAATCTGCACTGTTATTCTACTACATCCTATACAGATTATAGTCAAGGAGCTCTTAATGTGGTAGGGAAGACAATATTGATGATGCTTGTTGAAACCACCAAAGGCAAAGTGAATGCTTCATTTATACCTTTGTTTTCAACAAAAAATACAAGTCAAAGTCTATTGAAAGGAAAATGGGATATCTTTAAGAATGTTTTAAGTTTTACAGTAGCTATTTGGATATAATTCATCTGATACCAGTTCATTCATAGTTCTCTTCATGTCAGTCTTCATGGTTTTTACTTCCTGCAGTACTCTGGCACTTGTTAAACAATGAACTAAGAATTTTAATTTCTCTTAGTGCTGCACGTTTTACACCACCAGTAGTGAATATTTCAAGTACTCAGTTATGGCTAAGGTGTGCACTACAGCAATAATGTTCTTTTCTGGCAATTAAGACTTCCAGGACAGCAAAATGCACCATTTTTAGGCAAGTCTGAGTGATGAGCAATTGAATCATGCTGTCAGGCCACTGGGAACATTTCTGACAAAGGACTGGCCCACAGGTTAGCCCAGGAGTGAAGCCCTGTGAAGGCACTGAAATTGCCTCCAGCTTCCCTTTGGATCTATAAGCACAACAAGGAACAGTCATTTTCTGTAAGCCCAAAGCTTTGAGTCGGTTGTGCAGACTGATTTTCGTATTTAATAAAATCCGAGGGCATGACCACATTTCCACTTGTTCCTGGACTATTTATGAATTGAAATCAGGAATTGTACTATCCAGACCAGACTGAGTTTAGTGATTTGATTGTTATAAAGAGTTTCCTTCACCAAAATGAGAGAATTCTTAAAGTCTTTTTAAGATAGGACATTTTGAGGTGATGACTTATGAACCCGTGACACTTGTCCAAAAAGTAGGGCAACTGACCATCACATCCCACCTAAATTAGACTTCAGGTAACTTTTGTTTGTAAATTCTTATGAATTTGTTGGTTTAGAGAGAAGTTAAAAAGTACTGTTGGGTAATACTGAACAGTTAAAATTTCACCCTAGCAATAAGGTCATTTCAAATGCTAAGTATGGTGGTTCTTCCTTGTAATTTCTGAATTCATCTAATACTATTCTGGAACTATCCCAACAAAAAACATCACATGCTTCTAAAGGATTTTCTTTTCCAGCTTTCCTTCCACTGCTGATTACAGTTTTCATTGTTCATGTTGGAACAAAAGACACCCACCAGTTTACTGGTATTTCATCTGGACAATTTGTCAATATATTTTTTAAGAAAAGTCCAAACTTATTGTCTGAAAAAAACCATCTATTTTTAACAATGTACTTAAAAATCAAATAGCTTTCATTGCAAGAAAAAGAACACTGCATGAACTCCCTAGATAAATTCATATTGCATAATTATATTTTACCCTCCAAAAGCAAATTTAATGGGATGCTGTAATTTGCTTTTCTCTGGTGTATAATGATTTTCTCTTGTCACCTATTCTTTGTGTCATTGCTAAATCATACTGCATAGCTTTAAGACTTTTTTTTGGTGTGTATCAGGTGCCTCTGAGTTCTTTTTATTTCCTTTTTTTTTTCCAATTAACTTACACCTTCCAGCAATGGGAAAAGGATGCAACTGACTGCTTTTAGTATGGGGAATGTTGCTTGTGCTAGGAAATTATGAAGAATAATGCACTTCTATTTTGATGTAAAACCCAGAACAGAGAGTGGTCTAGTTGACAGAAAGTCGCTCTGCTTGCTGGTTTCTAGTCACTGGGAAATGAGTATGTACCCTTATCTGAAGGTTCAAGTTTGTCATTGATATATGGTTCCACTAGGTACATCAGACTCAGCATTTACAATTAAGGCTGATGGAGTTAGTTTAAGAATTCTTGCTGGAATCAAAATAAATGCTGAAGATTAACCTAAAAACCATCAGTGCTTAAAGTCTACCGAGTAAATATGGAAGACAGAAAAAGGAATGCACCCTCATCCACCAGCAAGGCAGAATAAGCAATAATTGCTTAATGCAGAAATAGAACTTGCCCCATGAAAAATGTGCCCATAGCTTTTATGAATCTGCTGTTTTGCAGATATCGATGAGTGTGCCTTAAAGATCCACACCTGTTGGAATGATTCAGCCTGTGTGAACCTGGCAGGAGGGTTTGACTGCCTTTGTCCATCCGGACCATCTTGCACTGGAGACTGTCCCCATGAAGGCGGCTTCAAGCGGAACGGGCAGGTGTGGACCCTGAGAGAGGACAGATGCTCCGTTTGTTCCTGCAAGGTGAGATCCAGCTGGCCTGGGTTTCAGAAGTCCTTTAATTCTCTGGGCTCGTGTCAGAAAACCAATATTGCAGTGCTGCTGTTGTTGGCAAAAATATTAGCCCAAGCCCAAGACACTGAGGCAAAAGGTAAGCTCTGCTGTGGACACTGAAGCTGGGATGGGGATATTCTTCTGGGAAGGCATTTCTTTTCTTATTTTGCACAACCACACGCATAACTGAATAATGGCTAACCCTGCTGAGTTTCTACCATGTTACCCTGCGGGCCAGAGCATTTCAGAGTGTGCCTTGAAGAGGGTCTTGCATTAACCTTTAACAATGTGCAGGTTCCAGCATGCTTACTGGAAATGCTGAAAACTTATTTGAATTTCTCTTTCATATGAGTATGCATCTCTCACCACTGTAGTCAGCCAGCTTCCTGTTGGCTGTGTTTCCCTTTACTTGGAATACATGTGAATTAACTGGGTGAGAAGAAAGGTCTGAGCATGAGTCAAAGGTTAGAAGACCCAGCAACAGGCACTTAATTTCCTCAAAGTGAAAAAGGGCAAAGGCCAGCTTTTTCCTTCTCATCCCAGCTTGGCTGTGTGTCTTGGTTTGAGACAAATTAGGAGGAAATGTCCTGAGATGAACGTGTCCTCTAATGGAAGGCAGGTTTTGGCAGCCCCTCCCACACAGGTTTGAAAGGAATTTCTTGGAGGAAAGTGAAAAAACATGTTTATTTAACAAGCAGAGTGCCAGCACAGGGCACAAGAAAAATATGAGCAATGTCAGATAATAAACCTTCTCAATACGGAGAAAGATGATGGTTTTAGAATTCTGTCTGTAGCTGGCTCGGCCCCTCCCGAGGCCCAAGGCCAGGATGCGGCATCCCCGCAGCCTCCCTGCAGGTCCACGAGGTCTGATGATCTGGCTTCTGGATCACAGCTAAGCCGAACAATTCCAGAAGAAGTAGTAGTTCTGGAGGATTTCTGTATGCAGTCCTGGGAAAATTTCTTGCCTCAGCTAACAGGCTGGCTAAAAGCAGGAAGGTGCTCCCTCAGCTCTGCAGCGGTGAGAACGTGGGGGAGTGCGTGTGAGTCCTTGAACACAAACCGCACTGAAGAATTTGCCTGGCTTCTGTCCCTCTCTCCTGGACCCAGCTTAAAGCTATGGGACCCATTTCTGGGCATAAAGCAGATGATAGCGAGATAGAGTATTATCATAAAATCACCCCAAGACACTGTGTTGGCAGCTCTCCCATTTGAGCAGTGCAGCTCTCTCTGCATGTTTGGAGAAGCCAGGTCTAGTATCAGTGGATGTACCTTAAAGGGTTAACATTTAGATCAGGGTGCGGTTTTTTTGTTGTTTTGGTTTCTTTCCCCTGGAAATTACCTTTTTTTTTTTTTCCTGAGTATGGTAACCAAGTTAGAAGAACATTTGGCTCTGCTTTCTTGATTTTTACTAGTTAACAGAGGAATGCTGTCTTTGAAATTAGAAGAATTTTAGAAATGCCCTGATCTGAGAAGTGGTTGGTTTTTTTATGGTCACTTTGACCTGATTCGTTCATAGCATGGGTAAAGCTGTCCAAAGGCCCATACATGAGTTCAAGTGAAATTAGGTTTTGGCCTCTGTGAAAAGCTGAAGATGGAGCATGGGAATTGGCCAATCAGTCTCCATGTCTCAGTGCTTGGGAGTCAGAGAAGCATGAGAGGGTTTGAGGGGGAACAAAGGGAAGGAGGTGTTTTGAAGTTGGAAGAAGATGAAAGCCTCATTCTTTCTGTTTTGCAATGGTGTTTTGCAAATGTGTTTTGCAAGGGAAAATTAAGACTTCAGAGTGAATAGAACCTAAAAAGTACACTGCTGGTTTGGGCTCAGTAGGGAATATGTTCTTGTTAGTTGCTATATTTTTTACTTCAAGTAGCCTCAAGCTCCCTAAAACTCCTCCTTTCAGAAGCTGAAGTGTACAGCTTTACTGAATATATATCAAGCTTTTATGGTAGTCTTGGGGAACTGGCAAGCTTATGAAAGGATTCCAGTCAATAGAATAAACAGTTTAATATATGGGAAGACATGCGGTCTGCCTTTGCAGAATTATAGCTATTAGTATTCACATCTTAGATTGCTTGTAATTTGTTTTATTTGCTATTTCTCATTGCATGCATTTCTTATGTTGAATGTTGTTACTAGTCTATGAAAATACAGAAATTATTAACTAGTACATAGTTTAAACTAAGCCTGACACTGCTGTTATGACTCTTACTGTGCGTCTTCCTCACTTCAGTTTTTCCCTCTGTGAATTAACATTTGCATTTAATTTCATTCCAGTAGCTGCCTGTTTCAAGAGCAAATTCTTGTCTGTAGAACAGGGAAAACAGTAAGAGCTCCTCATCTATCACATCTCAGGCAGAATGTAAAGTCTTCACTCAGTGTTTAATGAAATACATTTTTATACATCCTGATAGCTTCCAATACACCAGACTACTTCTCAAACCTCTCCTTTTCATGCAGTTGCATGGAGAACTGGCCCTTCTTGATCTTTTGCAGCTGCTCAGTTTGCAGGGAGGAAAAGAGCAGAACGTAACGAAATCATTCCTTATACTACTTACTCAAACTTTACAATGATCCTACTTACTTGTTTTTATCCAGGAGGCAAATCAGCATTTCAGTTTTGAAATAAAACTGCATTTTCTTTCACTATAGTTATTCTGGCAAAAGTCAGGTGGGTATATTTTGTGCATTGGCTGAAACACGTAGTTAACCATCTTTAAAGTATTTTAACTTATAATCTGGTGAAAAGGAAATTAAATACCTTACTTAGCCTTACTTAATGAACTTCAAGGCTATTTGTGAAGTAGGACACTACGGAATATAGGAAATTATATTGCTTCATTTATATAATGAAGCGAAGTGTCATTATTGAAGCACAGGCTATTCCAGTGTTTCACCGGACCCAGTGTCTTAAAACCGTTCTTGTTCATCTAAATGTACATAAAGTTTACAAAACCATAAATTCTCAAAATTATAAATTAACATTGTTCCTTAAGTATATTTGACATGTCTTGTATAGGCATCTTTCTGAACTGTTGTGGATTTAATAGACCATCAGATTTAAGGCTGGTAGAATTTGGAGTGGGAAGCTATTGTGCTCTCTCATGAAAAAAGCAAAGCCTGGCTGTGCAGTCTGGCTATATCTGGGCTTTTGAGTCTGTCTTCTTATTAAGACAGCCTTCCCTTCCCTGTATGAAAGAAGCCTGGGAGATACACGCAGCACTGGGAGCAGGGGGATCTGCCAAGCTAATGTGTGTTCCTGAGGGTGAGAACCATTTGGTGGTTTGGTTTTTGCAGGGTTTGATTTCTTTCCAAACTGGCTTTAGGGTTCTGTGAAAACTTGAACCACCTTAAAAGTGATTTTCTTGTGTGTCAGTTTTTCCTTTGATAAGAACAATTTTGTGTTCATACCAGTGATGCTTTTGAAGAACGTAGAACTGATTCAGTGAGGAAGGTGGGAAGGAAGAGGTAGTAATAAGATGCTATACGTTATTACTCACCTAAAGAAAATAAGGTTTTCTATATATATTTCTCAAATTTCTATGTATTTCTCAGTGCTACTGCTGAGCTGCAAAGATGCACATGAGATAGTGTAGCTTAAGAGGCTTTGTGTCACTGCAGTATAGGGATAAAAATGTTTTTTGAAAGGTATAGAGCTAATGAGGTTGTACACAAAACACAGATGCTTACAGATGAAACAGAGTAGCAGTGTATTATGATTACCAAGAGTTCCCTGGCAAAATCATCAGGTTTTTCAGTGTTCCGAAATATGGAGAGTAAAGGCAATGTAAAAGATGCTCAGGGAAGCACAGAATTACCAGCACTGTCACCAGCCAAAAGGGGAATTTTGAAAACTGATCTTGAAAGCTTAGGAACTGAATTGGATTTAAGCAGACGGGTTGTTGTTAGCCATTATCAATCAGCTCAGAAGAGGAGAGAGGCCGCCATGGTCGAGGTTCCCTGGATTCCTGTCACAGCCCCACATGCCTGGAGCTGGTCATCCTGACAGAGCTCCTGGGCTAAGCTGGCTTTCGATGTGCATCTGGAGCTGGCCGAACCCATGGCTAAGGAAATGGGCTACTGCCATTCTTCCTTATGATTTACTCAGACTGCTAAGGAGAAAAAGCTTATTTATCCCTCCTCCCACAGCTAAAGTGGCAATCTAGCCACTAGTACAGAATACTTATCTTAGTTTGATACAACACTGAACAAAGCTTGTAGAGTGATAGATGCCCTGCAGTTGTCAGAAGCGGTTCAGGTCCATGTTAACCTGGCATGCTTTCTACTTTCTCATAATTCTGTGCTGTCTTCAGCTTTGCTTGTTATGGATAAGAAATAATGTTAATTATTTTTACAATAGCAAGGAATATTCTAATCCATTCAAAACGACGATGAAATGCAGCAGTGACACTGAACTGACATGGCATTGTGATTCCCTGATGCTGATTTTGTACATGTTGCACTGTGGACAAGACTGGCTTTGCTTTAAAACAGGAACCAAACCCTGGTTCCTACATCAAATCATAACCAGTCACCCCCCATGCTACATGCTGAGCAACCTGGTGTAGTGGAAGGTGTCTCTGCCATGGCAGGTGGTTTAGAACAAGAGGAGCTTCAGAGTCCCTTCCAGCCCAAGCCATTCTGTGATCCTATGCTGTGCTTATGGCTGTTTTGTCTGCCTGGGGAAAAGACATCCTGGGCTGCACTCACTCTTATTAGAAATAAGTTTTTTTCCAAGGATCAGAGGAAATAAATTCCCTTGCATTCAAGGGTGTTCCTATATCTGGTGCAATTAAATTTTCTTCCATACACCAGACAATAGACTCAGAACAAGGTTCTGATGAGGCTAGGCAAAACTGCAATGAAATGAATGGAGTTGCTTTAGGAACTGTATGGTTGTGATCCAAAGTAGAATACAGCTTTATCCAGGCTGTCTGTAATACATGTACTGAATTATAATGAATGATGGTAAGTTCTTTTATCTTTAAGCTGGTGTACTGTAGGTCCAGATGTGGGACAGACACAGAGGTCAGAATAAAGAACAATTAGTGCTACTGTGATTGTGCTATATTTTGCTCTGATTAAGTTAAAGGGACCACCTTTATTTAACTTACCTTCTTCACAGTAGTACATTCTGTCAAAATAGTGCTAAATAAATATTATATGTATTAGAGTGGCAACTGCTTGAAGAGTTTGTTGATGTAACCAATGAGATATGAAATTGCTTCACTATATTTCACTGAGATACTGACTGCTTTTAAATTCAGTTAGCTGGAGACAGGCAAACTGTTTTCAGATTCAGACAGAATTGGATCCATGCAGTGACAGAAATTGGAGTAGGACTGGTATTTGTTGTATTACGACAGGCAAGATCCAGTCCTTATTGGCATGGGATACACTAAGAAATTAATATTTCCTGATAAGCCAAAGATGTGCCCTTTGATGTATACACCCTGTGACCTTACCTGGGTTGCTATCTGGCAGTTTGTAGTTGACGTCAGGGCAATGTGTCCTTGCAGGACGGGAGGATTTTCTGCCGGAGAACAGCCTGTGACTGCAGGAACCCCAGTGCTGACCTCTTCTGCTGCCCAGAGTGCGACACTCGTGTCACCAGCCAGTGCCTTGACCAAACTGGGCGCAAGCTCTACCGCAGCGGGGACAACTGGACCTACAGCTGCCAGCAGTGCCGTTGCCTGGTATGAGTAAAGCAGTTTGGATAGGAGTAAGAATAATAAGGATTATGACTTTCAGCAAAACAGACCTGGAGGCAGGCTCATGGCTCTTTCTTCACCTACTTTTCAGACTCGGGGTGATGACCGAGCCCCAGAGAACTGAAAGCTACACCATCACTTCTCGTCTTACTGCTGAATAAGTAGGTCTAATGAGCAAAATTAAAAGCTTGACAAAAGCTTGGAAACCTTGGCACTATATTAATTTTAGCATTAGTCTACTTTTGAGAACTTCTCTAAGGCTGTCTGATCTTTAAATGACATTTTCAAACCTTTTTCGCATGTGATGGAGTTGGTTGGAGAAGTTTCAGTTTTTAATTAGGTCTGGTGGGCCTGTCTTGTCAAAAGGGACAATAAAATTATTTATTTATTTATTTGAATTCTGCAAATCTGGAAACATGGAGTGCCAGTGCCACTGTATAAATAAGAAAAAAATAACCAAATAAAGAAGACTGAAATTACTAGAAAAACATACAAAATAACGAAAACTTATTTTCTCTTTAGACACTATAGATTATTCCTTTAAAGCTTTAAGTTTTCCATAGATATACTGATTAGTGCATCAATGAAGTTCATTAAAATTATCAGTTTTCCATTTATAGCTGTCTGTATAATATAGTCTTTACATATGTTACTAATCAAGAGATGTCTGAGCATGAGGAAGGAAATTAGATTCAAAGCTAAGTTACTGTCATGAGGTAATTATCCATAATACATAGAGTAAGTATTGAGGTTGTGGCTTGCAGTTTCTTGCCTAATTTTATGATTGGGATAACATCCAGAGCTGTAAGACAGTGATGCCCTAAATCAGTGTTGTATGTAAGGTTCTGTGCAGTGTGTGATGTTCTCAGCATCTGAAGTGTTTACAGAGCAGTATAATGCAAGTTATTGAAACCCTTTCCAGGTTAAATTTAGACATACAGAGCAATACTTTGCAGAAGTGACCTGATGTTTCTGTCTTCTCCATGCCTCTGTCTACTAAACTGTTCCAGGTTTTTTTCAATTAAAAGTAATAATAAAATAAAAATAAATAAATAATGGAATGAAATGAGTCAGTGGAACACAAATGGTATTGCTCTAACAATTCCTTTAGGAGCTGACAAAGTCAATATTGGGTGTTGCTACTTAGATCGATGTTCAGTGCTTCTCACATGTACTGACCTACATCTATCTGCAGTGTTAATTTTCTATTTAAACGCTTGCTGTGATCCTGCAGAGATGTTTATGTGACCAGGAGTAGAAAGAGTGCATGAGTCTGCCAGGCAATCACAGCAAAAATTATAGTCTGTAGAAAATATTAGTACCCAGTATTTAACCCTGCCTTCAAAAACCCCAAAGAACTCAAGTTCCCCTGCTACGATGATGACAGTGTTGTTGTTTAGTCAAGAATCAACCAAATCATAATCTGCTACATTTAGGAAACTTCAGCTCAATATTCAAACATGTATTTGTGTGGTCAACCAAACTGAGATCTGAACCATTCAGTTTATTGCAATTTTGGCAAAACAAAGCTTTTCCGTTCCAAGGGGTACAAAGTTTCTTGGTGGTTCATAAATGGCAAGTTCAATGACATTTGCTTCAATTTTTATAGGAAGGAGAGGTGGATTGTTGGCCTCTTCAGTGCCCGACTCTGAACTGCGAGTACACAGCCATCTCAGAAGGAGAGTGCTGTCCTCACTGTGTCAGTGACCCCTGTCTGGCTGACAACATCACCTACGACATCAGGAAAACTTGTCCAGATGGCTATGGAATCACAAGGCTTAGTGGCGCTGTATGGACGATGGTGGGATCTCCTTGTACAACCTGCAAATGCAAGGTACGATGGGCCAGCTGGAATGGTCATGGAATGTACCTGAATAAAATCGGGGTCCCTTTCCACCCTTGGAGGCTCACATTAAGATCCTGCAGAAGTAAATGAGACCTGAGACCCTGCAGAAAACCCATGTGTTTTCTGCCTGGCAGAATGTAAGCGAAACAGTTCTCTCCTTGTTGAAAATGTTGAGCACAGATATGTTAATATCCTAGTGCAACTTTCAGACATTCTGTTGGAGTGCCCTTCGGGCATTCTCAGTATGAGTCAAGGGTAACATTTCGATAATTACCGAGTGTGGATGTTCATGAAAATGTGTATTACAGAGCTGGTAAGCTGAGGCAAAAACCCTAATACAAAAGTTTCACCAGCAAGTACACAAGTAAAAAAGGCATTGCAGCTCCAAGATAAAGGCACTCCCGCAATAGTGATGGGAAGGGAATGTCACAGTTTCTGTTCCCTGATTCTCATCAAGATGTATTTGATCCAATGGCTCTCATGCAGGAGTGCAGTCTATTTCCCTTGCTTTGTGCAGTAATGACCCCACTGTGCTAATACCAGAATTATGAAAATGTTGGTTTGGGTTATATAAAATGTTCTTCTGTTCACTCTGGGAGAGCAAGCTATTGCCCCAGGGCTTTAAATTACTGAAGGTAGCTTTTCTGCCATTCTTTTGAGGTTTTTTTTCTGTAGATTTGTGATGGATTAAAAAGGAGAAAAGTAAAAAAAGAAAGCTCATTTGGGCTTTTAGTGGTTGCTGTACTTTTTTATTACATAAGGTAGCTTTATAAATAACTGGATGTTAGAAAAAGATACTTAACAATGGATTAAATTCCAAAGCTGTATGGTGTTTATGTTGCCCCCATCCCCTCCATATCTGCCGTGAACCGAGAACCTGAACTGTCTGCTAATTTCAGACAAGCAGAAAGCTTCCCTGTGTGGATTACATCAAAATTCTCTCCATTAACTTTCTCGCATGAGAGAAAAATCATCTCTGTTGCCATTGCTGTGCTGTATTTTTTTATGGGGACCACATCCAGGTTTCAAGTTTATGTGGTAGTTCAGGCCAATTCAGTGCTATTTGGCAAAGTCAGCCTCCTGAAAGAGCCACCACTGGGAGCAGTGCCGACACCCTGGATGCTGGAGGCAGGTATTTTAAGGTGGTAGATGTGTCAGGGGTGCACCTATCTCTGCCTGCCACCAGCCCTTTGCTCTTTGTGATGTGTTCTGCTTGTTTGTCTGTGCAGAATGGGAATGTCTGCTGCTCGGTGGATTTAGAGTGTCTCAACAATAACTGACCTGGTCAGGCTGGACTGTGCCGAGGGAGGAAAACTACTGGAGTTAACACCTGAAAGGAAGCCGTATGCGTTGGCATTTTATACAACAGACAATTACCAAAGTCTCCGAGCGAGCAAGATGTTTGGGAGTTACCTTTGGGACCTATCACAATGCTCATCCTTGCTAGCCTTGTCCGGGTGACTTCCAGTACAGCGCATAGAAATCAATGGTTGCTACAAGTTTTCAGTGTCGTAAATTACACACCTTTCCTGTCAAGAAATTTGCAAATATGTTTAATTTATTTCCTGGGTAAACTAATGCTGTATTTTTGTTTTAATTTGTGTATTGACAACATTGATAGAATTCAGCTCTTCTTACTTTGAATCTAGATTTTACAAATAAGACAGCCTGTCGTGATTTTGTCCCATGATATCACATACTTGGTTCCAAGGTCCCTGTTAGATGTATTTATGAAAATATGTATGTATGTACAGTCAGATTGCATAGTACTTATATTTCACAGCTGTCCAACATTTTAAAGCATTCAAAGGTATGGACAGAATGAAAGTAATCAAAATAAGTCTGTCTTAAACTATAAAATTAAATGCCATGAACTGAATGAAATGGCAGAATAAGCACTTTCTTCTCCAAACATGCAGAGCAGCAACAAGACTCCTATAGTGAGAAATGGAACTAAAACCCCGTTCCACTGCCAATTCAACACATATTCGAGAAAGAATCACCAGTCATTATCAGTATTCTGTTGAGTATAATTCCTCTGGATTATACAGTGATAAAACAGTCAGAGACCCTTAAGACGATTTAGTTTAAGTTGTCTAGGTTAGAATTTGCTTGCATTTGTAACATCATTGATGAGTTCAGAATTTTTCCTCTTTTGTATTTACAGTAATAATGTCTGTCGTCCTCAGTTACTGCTGCCATAGTGACAAAGTGCAGAGGCACCTGTTCCAGCAACATGCAGGACAGGAGACTTTTATGCTTGGTAACTTCCATTACCTAATTAACAGCTCAGAAAGAGATTTTATCTTTTCATATTTTATGACAGTCAAAAATAGTTAAATTTACTGTGTTGTTGAGGACCTCAGTTTAGACAGAAATTTAAATCAAGACTCTTAGCCCTATATGGAGGTTAGAGCTTAGATTCTCTTCAGCTAATGTCTCTTTTTTTCATGAGGCTATGAAGTTTGTGGTATTTCAACAAGAATATATTTCTATGGCAATGCATCTACACCTTAAATGTCACATTTTTTACGTGCTGTTGTGTTTTGTTTTGCTCATTTGTGTAGTGTTTTTTTTCTTTTTGTCGATTTAATTAAACACACTGAATATATGGAAAAGATTGCAGAAATAAGTATAGTGGCTACAGTTTGGAAAGTCTACGTTTGTGAGTTTTTCATAGTTTCATGCAGAAAATGTGAAACTGATTAATAAGAATGAAATGTGACTATACAGTGAAAAAAACCAGTTGTCTTTTAAATGAAGTACTACTATGTTTATAAGGGGACAGTGGCAAAGAATATAAAATTACTTTCAGTCATTCAGATAACTTTATTCCAATTTTTTAAACAGTTTTTGTTTTAGTTAACAGCTTTGTGTGGTAAAGTTAAATTTATTTTCTTAAAATGCCCCATCATTTTCAGCTACTAAAGTACTGGCTCTATTTGCATTGCCCTGATGATTGTATAATAAGGGAAAGAGTTGTGTTTTATATGATACTCAAAGGATGTTTGTAAATCATAATGTCAGCTCATTTTGTATATCACATTGTAAAACCCAATGGTAATTCAGTTGGATAAGATACCCAGTGGGCTGAGATATGAAGGGGAATGATTTAAAATTTGCAGGCATCTAAATAAACTCCTATGTACAGATTGCTTTCCCTTAGTTTTATTAGCAGAGTTCTAAAACCCTGATCAATGTCCTTTCCAGCTTGAACTCAAGATGTTGCAAAAAGGAGAAAAAGTGTTTGCCCAGAGGTGTAGCATCAGAGTGGTAAGAAATATGTCATTTATACTCAGACAGAATCATATATTCCAGTCTGTCATACTGAATTTCTGAAGCTCTGTAAATGGATTAAAGGCAGTGCAGGCTCTGAAAATCATTCTTTTCCCTTTTACATTGTAGTAGTGAAACCCTTTCCCAGGATGCCTTCTGGAAGCTCCAGATCTTGTTAGGATCATATTTAACAGGACCACAGAAGTTTGCACTTTTCCACTGTAGACCAAATTTCTTCCAGAGCTCAAATGCAAATTAATTCAATAAAACCCTTTCAGAGCATTTTATACAGCATTACGTGTCATTATCTCCAGAGTGATGCAGCTTGAATTGTTTACACGAAGTCAAAATATTGACACAGACCTGTTTATGTTGCATTTTAAGCAATTGCCCTGACTGTGATGAACTTTTCCTCATGAAGTAATTTGATCACTAGTCACATCACATGTACCTTCAGAGTACTCAGAAGCCCTGGCCCCAGCCCAAAGAGCACATTATGGAGGAAAACTTGATTCCCTGTGTCCTGTGTGACCAAGGTAAGCAAGAACTTTCAGAACTTCTTTCTTGATGAAATTCCCTATTCCCTATAAAGACATGGGCACTAAAATTAAAATGCTGAAAAAACCAATGTTTATTATAATAATTTAAGAAAATTCTCCTCTTTGTTTGTGGGATGGACATTGTCTCTGTTCAGGAGAATGTATATATATGTTATACGTGTAGTGTATATTTGTAGTGTAGTATTAACTTGAGGAGGGCTACCACTAACTTCTGTGAAGGGAAACTTGTGGCTAGTTAAGGGACTTCGTCAAAGCTCTGGCTACAGACAATTGGAATTTTGTAGCTGTTTCTACTTAGTTATCCTGAGAAAGAGTATTTTCTCTGTAACCCTTCTGGTGACAAAAAAAGTAAATGAGTGAAAAACAAAACATGAAAATTCCAGCTCTGGTAAAATGTCTTTGCCCTCCTCCTTTCAGTAAAAACCTCAGCCTAGGTTCTCTAAACCAGAACCTTGTGTTATGTCTTGTGAGGACAGTGACTTCTTAGCTCTGCTCCTTGTGTGTTTGCAAACTCATCTCTTGAGTTAAAGCAAGTGGAAATATTCCTTTGTAGTGGTCCCTAGAGTTATGGACCACTCTGAGCCATGCTAGTCACTATGAAAGGCCAAAGTTGAATTATTCCCCACAAATGCTGAATAATATCAGCCTAACCCACAGGAATGTGTGTGGGATTTATTAGTGCCGTGGTGTTGCCTCAGAGACCTAAATAACAACTGTCTTCCAGTAATATATCTTCCCCCAAGAGCTGTCAGTAAGTTTTCAGGTATAACTGTGTACAAGATTTAATTAATAACGTCTTTTCAATCAGATTGCAATGACAACCAAAATACCATCTTTTTTTTTTTTCCTGTGACAGACAATAATGTTTTACAAAACAAAAGGTAAAATGTCAGGAGTGATTACACAAATGGTAGAGTAGATTTTAACAGAATTAAATCATAACTCCTACGAGCAATATGGGAATGTCTCACATCTAATGGTACTTACATAATCATCATTAATGAGGGGTTTTTAAAAGGGCCCCATGATACAGTTTGATATAAAATTTTAAGTGAGTGTTGTGATAAGACATAATTGTTTGAGGAACATGTTCTGCCAGCGGAAAAATGTGCCTGCCAACAGCTCCTCTTCTTTTTAAGGTACATCTTTGGAGTTCATTGAAATTTAAATTGGTGTAAGGAAGATTCATGGTAGTATAAATATAAAAAAAAAAAAGAAATTAAAAATATACAATCTGGGGTGTCTGAATGCTTCATATCCAGTTCTTCTCTGTTACTGGTAGAAGTCAGCAATAATTCTGATTCAGCTGTCATTGACCTTGGAGGTGTTCCTGAACTGCTGGTATTGCATGTAATCTGCAAACTACTTGCAGGTGCTAACAGGATTATTTTTTGCTACTAGCTGCCAGCGGATAGTCCCCCATGCACAGGTAGAGGTGTCTCTGAGAAGGATGTATATCAATAAGCTGGTAAAAAGGGTGAAATTCAGGGGGTTTTAAATGAAACCATCATCAGGAGGTTGACAACACATGGATACATGATGCCAAAAATCATGCCTAGTCAAAAAAAACCCACAAGCAAACGAACAAAAAACCTAAAATAAGGTTCCCAAAACCATGTATCTGTCATTTAAGTTTTATTACTGCTACTTCAGCTGTGCAGTATGAGGGATGCACTGAATTCTGATGGGTGGATTTCTGACTGGGAGCCAAGTCTTTGCTTCAGGAGCACTTTACACTTGTATTTTTTATTTCCTAAATTTGTACATGAGATTGTTTCATTTAAGTGTTTTGATTGAAATTGAGTGGTTTGGGGAAGCAAGCCTTACTAAGTTCTATTTGAGACACAAGTAGCTGCAACAGGATCTGGACTCATGTGTGTGCCTCTGCCCTTGTGGGGAGAAACCCTTTCGGGGAAGGGGAAAGGGCACAGTTACCTGGCCAGGGCCCTGATGTTCAGGTGGTTCTGTGTTTACAGCCACTGGTTCTGCAGGGCTGGACACTATTTTACAGGAGATACACAAACCCGCTGATAGTTGTCCTCTCTTCTGTAATTTCTTTCAAATGACTCCTCATGTCATCCCTACACATTTAGCTATCCCAAAGCTCTTTATTATTGAGTGCCTGGTGGTTATTCATGGAGATCCACTTTAGTGAGGAAAGGCTTAGAGGTTCTGCAACAGATCACACCATCCCTCAAACACAAAGCAGAGCCAAGGTCTTTTCATGAATTTAAACCAGAGCTGAAAAATCCTGTCTTCTAATAATGCAGTTGATTGATTGCTGTTTGATTAACTCTAAATCTACTTTTCCTCGAGCAAGAATTGGAAATGTATTTTATGTAATCCAGTGCTTCTTTGCACTGGTTTTGACAGATTCCCTTTGGCAGTATTAAATAGGCAGATTTGTTTTCCTACCTGAATATTATGCCAAGTATTCATCCAGGTACTAGAATGTGTGCGTCTTGCTACTGCTGTGTCTCTAAACTCAAAGTAGGAAATCCTTACTTAATGTCTGTGAAATTAGAATCAGAGAATCACCAAAATATGTTCAGGTAAGCACTAATTTTAATGGTAAACTTACCTGTTAAGGTTAAAGAAAACCAAATACGTATTCTTAAAGTACATTCGCAGCTGGAGAGGTGATTTTTCAACCTGAACACAGTTTTGTCCGTTTACTCACATTTGTATTAAATAGTTAACTGATTAGTTCACTCGTTAGCCACACAAATTGAATTTATGATTTGCAGGGTAGAAAATAGCTTTGAGAACTGCTGCATGAAGTCACCTCTTGTGCAAGTTTTCATACAAAAATAGTATTTGTTAGAAACTACGACCAGCACTTTCTCAAAATCGGAAGGAAGTATCTCTTGTGCAGTCTTGGGCAACTTACTTTTGCTGTATTTTTCTCTTTTTCTACTGTTAAAGCATTGGAAGACTTTGAAGAGTGTCTGGGCTGCTGAGGCTCAAGCCATGAGCTCCCACTGCCTGCAGACGGGTGGTGGGTGCCGTGGGTGGGATGTGCTCAGGGTGGGATGTGGTGATCGCAGCGCTGGAGCGCCTGGAGGACGCCCTCACAAAGCTGAGAGCAGCACTATGGCAGTAATTGTGTGTCCGTCCTTTGTGGGTGAAGCAGAGCAGAGCAGTAAGCTTGATTCCTCTGCATCTTCCCAACTAAAATCAGGAAAAACTCTTTGGAAGGTGTCTTCTGCTGTTGTCTTAAAAATGCCAGAAACACCAGGAATTATCTGCTTTTCTTAGTGTTTTGGACAGTAGTGGTTAAGGATGAGCTTCCCAGGAGCGGATGGTAAGTAAGTGTATAGCAAAGCAGTTCTTACCTCAGTGGGCTAATTAGTAATGTCAACAGGTATTACTAAATTGTCTTTTGAGTTTGGAAGTATTTTAATTCTACTGACAATAAAAAATTATTTCCCTTCTTTACAGTTTATTCTTTACTTTCCTTGATTATTTTTGTGATCTCTCAGGCTGTCTTACAACCTGAACAGTGACTGAGCAGATAACGTGAAGGCTAAGCAAAAGAAGTATTTTTTTATTCCTATAGTAAAAGGAAATTTTAAACCATAACTGTTTGTTTTTTTTTTTTCATTTAAATGTCACTTTGTTTTATACTACCCATAGATAGAATTAATGCATAATCTGGGCCTCAGTCTCAAAAAACCTGTTTTTATTATTAAAGGAAGGCAGACCAAACCAATTACCTGCCTTTCAGGCGTCCTTTTTTAAAATGATGTCTTGCTGAAGTATTTAGTGTCTCAGGACACAAGGGAACTGTATCTCTGGCATTTGAAAGAGTCCCTGAGATTGTCCCTGAGAATGGTGTGTTCCCTGTCCTTTTTGCCTGGTGTTCTCAGAACTGGCTCAGCAGTATCCAAAGATTCATTTAGTAAACCAAGAACACAGTTGTATCTGAAGACAGGTTGATAGACTGGTAGAAGGGAGGACAGATGAGCCTGAGAGGAGTCTCACATCAGTCCTTAACAAAGCCTCAGGCATCACCAGGAAGTATTTTGGGACATGCAGGATGGTGTAAATCACAAATGTTGGCTGCACTTCTGTATGCCTGTGGAGTTCAGGGGAGTTAAGCTGAAGGTTTCATATGTCTTAAGTATTGCTCAGCATGAAAGTTCAAAGCTATTTCTCGTTCTGAATTAAAGCATTCTTGTAAGATAGCTGGGATTATGGTGTGCACATATATATCCTCTACAATTGGGGAAAAAAGAAATTATCCCGAATGACTTTTTCACCTCTGAGTAGCCATCTCATTCTAAGTCAATTGTCAGTGTTTGAGATACTATTTACAGAGGAGCTTTTCTAGTGTGAGTAATACTATTTCAAGTGAAAATAGATGGATGTCATCTATTTCAGATGAGTTGATCCAGTGCAAGGATAGCAATGAGAAATGTCAGTCCTACATGTTCAAAAATTATACCCCAGCTGTGCTAAAATTAAGAGCTAAGCTTTAGAAAAACATGTGTGTTTGAAAATGTACGTTTTTCAGTGATTCAGGATTGTCAGTGCTGAACTTACATTATTACTGTCAGTAACTCTCCACCCTGCCAGTGCTGTGGGCAGATGCCCAAGGAGGCAGGCCCAGTGTCGTGAGGGGATAGCTGGTGGAACAAGCTGATGTATACATGACTTGTTGCACAGGAAGATAGTGACAGGGCAAGTGGCATGGTTTTAAATTAAAAGAGGAGAGATTTATATTAGATGTTAGGAAGAAATTCTTTCTCAGTGGGTAGCAAGGCACTGGAACAGCTTGCACAGAGAAACTGTGGCTGCCCCATCCCTGGAACTGTTTAGCGCCAGGCTGGATGGGGCTTTGAGCAACCTGGCCAAGTAGATGGCATCCATAGGTGGTCCCTTTCAGCCCAAGCAAGCCTTTCTGTGATTTTTCTGAGGATTTCTTTGGTGTGTGCCTCTCCCTTCATGTCAGCAGAATAGCTGAGGAGAGCCCGGGTTCCAAGGGTGGGCTGAACTGGGGGAGCCCAGCTGCCCCCCCAGGCAGGCAGTGTTTGGGCCGCTTCAGGAAGGTCCATTGGTGGTCTGAAAGATTGATGTTTCTGGTCCAGGCCAAGCTCAGTGTGTGTCTGAGCCTTCACTGAAAATAATGGGCTAGAATCTAACTCTTTTTATGGGAGTTTGAGAGCTTTTGGGAGGCAGCTGATGCTGGAGATGAGTCTGTGTTTGGAAAGCAGTGGTGCTTGTACTGACCTACTTCCCTGTCAGTATTTTTGCCCTGAATTTATGCCAGAAGGTGGCCAACCCTGGTGCTTAACTGTAAGCAGGAAAAAAAGAACCTGTGAGGACCCTGCTCCTAACACCCAGAAAATAAGGAAGAGACCCTAAAGAGAAACACATTAAGTCTTTAGCACTGAAAAAACAAATACAGAAGTGTATACATTTAGTGATTTTAGTTCATAATGGGAATGCCATAGTGTAGGAGCAATGCCAAATTCATAGCACTAGCTCTAATGCAGAAAAACTCACCTAGCACTCATGCCATTAAGTCATGGTGGGGTCTAACTGCACCATGGCCTGTTGTAACAGTGCATGCAGACACATTTTTATGCAGAAAATACATCCTATCCAAAATGCATCTTTCAGCAAATGAAATCAAAGTGAAATAAATTGATCAGGAAAACAGTAAATTTAAAAATTTGTGATGTGTGACTGGCCTGTGTGATTATCAGATTGTACTTTAAAACAGATAAAATGATTTGTGATAGCTTAAAAATACGGAGAGGGTTAGGAGCTTCAATGAAGCCTCTCAGTTCAGAGGTGGTCAAAAATTGCAGCTTTTACAACTGCAGAATTTTAAAATAGATCCTGGTTAATGAAATCCTCTATATATGTGGGGTGATGTTTAGTGATCAAGGCAAAAGAAATCATTAAGTCAAAGCTTGCAAACGGAAGGGAGAGAACCAAAAGGAAAATAAAGCATTATGTCAAGTAAGTAGGAACTTCAGAATGAGATTTCTGCATTTTTTATGACATGAGAGTACTGCCTGTAGCAAAAATAAATGGTTTATTAAGCTCAGGCTGACACCAGATGCAAAGAAGTGGTAACAGCTCAGGAACTGGAAAACCATTATCAAATATGTAATGGAACATCACTGAGTAATCTAGATTATAAACATTCCTTTGGCTTTCTGTATGAGAGAAAAGTGAAGATGAAATCAAGCAAATAAAACTAGTATTAATTAATGTTGAAAATATTATGTCATTGGGCAGTTTAAATTAGAAGAGGAGCATGCAAGAGAAACACGAGTGCAAGAGCCAGGTGATATCAACACAGGCGATGATGCTTTTAGCAAAGACAAATGAATTTCTGAAGCTGGTGACACTAAACATGGAAGTGATTTATAGGAAAGGCTCCTAAGCCAAGGAAGCAAAGGAGTCCGAAGGAGTCGATACACTAAAATACGATTAGAGGGGTTTTTTAAATTTATCTTTAGAATGTGGACACACAAGGTTGCAAACTACTTCCGCCTTTTATGATTTTATTTAGAAAAGAACCTGATCCTGGCCACTAGGAGAATGTCCAAGAGCAGGAGCGTGGATCTTGGAGCTGTGACTGCCCCATGAGAGTGGGGTTGTGCCAGGGCAGGGGGCTGGGAAGGCAGAGCAACCAGCCAGCAGTATGGCATTTCCTGGCTGGAGTTGTAAAGACAAGATTTATTGCAGAAGCAAAGGGCTGTGGGTAAAACAGAGCAGGACTAGGATCCCGAGTCTACACTGGCGGTTTCTTTCTAACAAGCAGCCAGCTCGATGAGGAAACCAATGACTCCAGTGGCATCTTAAAAGTGATTACTGGAGGCTTGGAGCTTGGTGAACTGCTTGCAGTTCTGCCTTTCCCACCCCACATCCCCACTTTCAACCCCAGTAGAATGTTTCTTGAACATTCTATGGGATGCATGAGACTTTACAATGACAGTATAGTTCTTCTCAAGTTGTTCTCAGATGTTAGATATTTAATGAAACTGTACCTTAAAAGAGTGCCGAGGTCTCTAGATGTTTAGTGAAAAGCAGTAGGTACCTTTGAGGGCCTCTACAGGGAATCCTGGGAGCGTGAATTGAGGCACACAGCTGGGCTGAGCACTCACCTCTGGACAGAGCTGAGCAGAGCAGGAGCTCTTTGGAATGAGGTTGGAGCACACTGCTCTCAGCTACACATCTTGAGCTTGTTCCAATTTTGTGATAAATGGTAATAATAAAATTGCCATGTAGGATCTAATAACATAATAGACCATATAATCATAAACTCTGAGTTTGAAAGGTAAACAAAATATTTTTCTGGCAAGGGTGTAACAGGGAGTTACAATTTATCCCTCTCTGTAGAATCTCTGTACAACCCAACCACTCCATTTATTTAAATGGCGAGGCGATTAGAAAGCTTTTGATACAACATTGTCTTTAGACATTATAAAGCAAATTATTTGTTAGTATGGCAGTAAAGGCTTTGCTGCAGCAGAGCATGCTTTGCAATGATAGAAGCAGATGGTTTACAAAGTTACAGAATAAGAACTGATTATTGATTTGCTATCCTCTAACAACATCAGTGTCGACTGATAATGTACTCTACTGCTTGTTACTGAGTAAATAGCTATTTTTATATTACTTGCTTTCTTGCAAATTGGCTACTACCAGGAAAAGTAAAATATATGGCTATCTAATATCCTGAAGCAGTAAACAAATTGCTCAGGGGGAACATCAGTGAAGCACTGAAGAATATTCGCTGATATTTATAATTTCTGTATCTGTCAAAAAACTCCGAAAGTTTACAATTCTCCTAATACCAGAGATAGCCAGAGCCCTGTTGCTTTACCATTTACTTCTAATACATACAGGTAGTTTAGCAAAAAACTGAATATGTTCTATGTTAGCAGAACTTGAAATCACAGGATTTTTAGCAGTCGCTGAGCATGCAGTGAAATATTAGCTTCCTTATTGTTCTCTTTTGGCTTGAAGGAAAGAAGATTCTAGAAAGTTAAAAATGCAGCTGAAAGCAGGAGCAATATTATAATTCAAGGTGACTACGTAGCATGTATAAATAACCATGCAGTAAATATTTGACCTTTTATATTCTGGTAGCTTTTAATAGCTTTCCCCAGTTCAGGCTGGGGAAAGGGAGGCCATTATATCTTGACAAGGTTGTTTCCACTCAAGCTGTTCTTCAAAGAAAACAGACTTCTTACAGGTCAGTGACACACACCTGCTGTGGTTTATGCACCCAGAGTGTGGCAGGCATGGGAACTTTAACAGGTTTTTCACTGACAATTTAATTCAGTTTTTGATCATTGCCTCTTTTGCAGGTTAGACTCTTAAACTTGCCAGATGCCCATCCAACCTGCGAGTTGTTGCATGAGTTGTTGCACGGTGTTATCCCAGTGGACATTCCTGGAGGCTGCAGTGTGGTCCATGGAGCCACATGGTCTGGTGAGCAGTGGCAGTTCCGTAGCCAGAGGAACTGGTCTGGGAGTGCCTGTGCCCAGCTTCCCCTCCACCCCAGCCTGGAGAGCCCCCACAAGGCATCCCCAGATGTGGCTCATGTGTCTGAGAGGTAAATGGCTTGTTCTGCCTGGTACAGGCATTGTAAAGGTTAATGAGGCACTGAGTAAACAGTGGAGAGGAGAGAAAAAATTGGTTTGCTAAAGAAGAAAGGATCTGTCTTTTCGTTATATTAATCCAGAATGAGGACCAGGGTCTCGTCTCTTGTATGATTTCTTCACTAGTGTTTAAATAGGGTGGTTTACACCTAGCTCAGGAAGGCAGAGTTACCTGTCCTCTGCTCCTGTGCCAAAGAGAACACATACAAGTTATTAGGATGTAATATACTCACTGATTAGGTAATAGCATGGCAAAGCAAGTAAAATATTTTATTACAAACTTAAATAGCAGTGGATTCAAGTTCAGAAGGACTGGGGATTAAGAAAAGGGACTTCATCTGGTCAAGGTAGATAGTGGCCATTAAACTGCCCTCTGGAAGATGTGCTGAGCCTTGAATAACAGGAATGTATTTGTGTGTGTTTGAGTTTCCATACCTTGTTTTTCCTAATCAATTGCAGTCTCAATTCCTAAATTGTGCCTTCCTCCTTCTTTGCCTCACTCCCTCAGCACCCCTCCCTCATTTGTTTTCCTTTAGTCTGTTTATGGGCTTGAAAGTGGAAAATAGAAGTTAATCGACAGCTTATGCTATATTTAAAATGGTGACATACCTAAATCTAATTATGCAGGAGAAGATAATGAATGCCACCTCACTGATGCATTGCCATCAGCAGTGTCCACCCTATTTTCTTTTCTTTGCATTTCCTACAGGAACTGCAGCATAGGCAGGGGAGGGGAAAACTATTCCATTCTAAATACTGTAAAAACACCTTGTGCATAAACCCATCTCTTCCTATTGTTGTAAATTTAGAGTGCTCAAACTCAGATAAGATCTGTGCTAATTAGAATGCTGCAACAAAACCTTCCCTACTACTGGTACCACACTGATAAATCCCAATGCAAATTTGAAAAAAAAGTGTTGTTTCATTCTTGAGTGCATCTTTTCACATGCAGTTTTTTGAAAGTGTACTGGGATTTCTTTTGAAGCACATCTTGACTTTTAATAAATATATCAAAAGGACTTTAAAATATATCATAGCTAATTTTTCTCTCCCAAAAATCCATCACTTTTTATTACCTTTTAACTAATTCACCCTTTTCCACAGCAGAGAGGAAATAGCTCAAATCTCTTGATGGTATGTTTTTCTTTCAATTTTTCTGGTTGTAAATGTTTAGGAGGAAAAAAATCACCTAATATATCACTCTTAAAAGAAAGAAGGACAGAAATGTGTTCCCTCATGACGCCTTGGCTAGCTGGACTATAATATATCTAGATACCAGGTAAAAGGGCAATACTGGGCAGCTCACAGTGCACCACGGTAATTTAGGAAACCAACTTCTTACGGCTGGCTGATTCCTGGGATGGAGAGGTGCAGGACTAAAACCAACCCTGACAAAACACTGAGAGCTAACCTGGAGTTTTTTTGCAAAGCAATCTCTTGCATTTCTGCTGTCTCCTGTGAGCTCTTCATTGTTGTTCGTGCAGGAAGAGAAATACCTGCAATTCCAGCTGAGATGCTTGGACCTTTAATGGCATTCAGTTAATGCTTGGCAAGTATGATATGATTTGCAGAAATCATCTGTTGCTTAATCCTCTTCAGTGCCAAGGGTTATTAGGAAGGGACTGCAAACAAGATGAGAAATTGGAATGTTTATATGTTGTGGACTGAATGGGAGAATCTTCAAGTGGCTTAAAAATGATTGAAGTTTTACGTTTAACCTGTGGTAAAATTTGGATTATCAAAACAAGTATTAAAAAAATGAAGATGACCTCTAGCTGAGCAATCCTTTCACTTAAACCTTGAGAAAAAGCACAGAAAAATAACAGCAGAAGCCAACTGCTGCCCGTTGCCACAGCACCGAGCTGGATGCACAGAACTATTCTGGGGTTTAAGAAACAGTCTGAGTAAGTTTCTTTCCTCATATGCACACCTAAGACATATCTCCAAGGCACATATGTGAGATTTCCCACTTTTTGCTCTCCAGAAACTTTACTATCTGTTACATAGTTCACAAGGGGAGGAGGAAAAGCTTTATTTCATGGAAAGGAATGAGGCAATGAGTTAAGAGCTGTCATTTTGGGCTTGTCATCTTTGCTCTTACTGCCCAGGCTGAATAGCTGCAGGGCTTCTGAGCTGTTGCAAACAGCATTTGCAGCTGGATATGAGCTATGATAGACAGCGGATAGGTATTTCAGAAATGAGCTGCTCCTGCGTAGTGCTTTTTTAGATGCAATCTCTGTGAGCCCAGTTCCAGTGGCTGGGAGGATGTGTGTGAGAGGGGAAGGAAAAATGTCAGCAAGATTGCTGGATACACACGTTAATTTGTATTAATCTGTTTGGGAGGAGTTCTGCCTGCAGCTATGGAGCCTGTGATCCACAGCGAGAAAGCTGCCTTATCAGGCATAGAGCCACACGGTCTCTGGCAGTATTCCAGAGGCATCTCATTGATGAAACAGCGGCTTCCACATACAAAGCAGACGGCAACTTTAAAGGAAGATATTGTATGACAGGGAGCTTTAAAATTACTCCCTTTCCCTGTAGTTATACAATTATGAATTCTGTAACATGCACCGTGCTACAGTACAATGACAGTAACGAAATCTTGCTTCAGCTTACAGATAAGATGTGGTAGGAACTGAGATTTCCAGGACTCAGACACGCTTCTGAAATATCAGTGGGTTACCAAAGTTGCTTGATTTACTAGAAGGTCAGAGTAAAGCATGGGACACCTGGACTGATTACCTGAGGAAGCAGCCTGAGGCTGCTGAAGCCCGAGCTGATTAGTATTCAGCATCAGCGCTGGCAAATGAGGAAGGAGCTCACAGGGGAGGATGAAAGGGTTGTGTTTCCTACGTGTCCTTCGGGTTCTCCCCGCAGTGAGGAGAGCAGCCCTCCCCTGCAGCGCTCGCAGCCCGTCCTGGGTGAGGACGGGACACGGTGCTGGCTGACCCCGGGGCTGGGCGGGAGCCTGGGGATGCCCACTGTGCCAGAGCCGCGAGTCCAGCGGGCTCCGATGACCATCGCCTCCTTCGGGGGGAAAGGAGAGTCTGAGGGATGGAAGGACACCTCCCATAAGAGCAGCCAGCCAGCATGCTTCGTTAAAGAGGATGTAAGACATTGCAGAAGCCAAGTAGTAAATGCAGGGCCAGGCAAAATCAGGATAGCTGTTGAAGGAGTTGGACTTCCCCAGTTGCTTCGGTGTCCTCAGTTTGTCTGGAGGAGGATTTCTCAAGGAACACAAGTGCTTTCTGTCCAAAATGTGAGGTTAAAAAAAAGCAGTCATTTTCTTTTAACTATAAAATAATTTTTCACTGTTATTTTTAAAATCTAATAACTGCAGCTTTGACTGGCTGGTAGAAAACAGAGGCCCATGCTTTGTGCAGGATGATTATTTATTTATTTTATAAACAAAATCAAGGCTGTCTGCAATTTGGATCTAATTTCACATTTATTTTTCATAGTTTGTTTGCTTAGTAGCTCTGCAGTAAGACAATGATTAGTTAAATCAGTTATACATGAATTCAAAGACTTGTTCTTCATTTTAGATGTTCAGACTTAATTGGATTTAAATCAGATTAAAAAGTGACTTCTGAGGGAAAAATACCCCCAAGCATGCAAAGATGGTTGCTTTTTTTAACTTATCACATAAATGCAATAGAGATTTCTATCCTTATAACTTTTATTCCCTCTTACAGCTTACAATTCTATTTAACTTTTAAAGAGAATACTTACATATTAAAATGTTAGCAGGGCAGAGTAGGAGGAAGCCACTGACATTTCTTTCTCAGAATAACCTGTTTTCTACTCCAGAGTATTTTCTTTAGATTGTAATGAAATTTAAAACTTAAACATTATGAAAGGAGGTCATTCTATGATTTTATTTAATATATTAATTGCTGTGAAAATCACATAACACAAGCTGTATTAAAACCACAGAAAAGACTTGGTGTTTCTCCCAGATAGTTTCTCCCTTGGGGTTTAAGGGACTATCAGGGATTAATTACAGGCTTGGGCCATATATGTAAATAGGAATTACTGAATAATGAAAAGCAGGGCTCGGAGAGTTTGGATGAAGACGGAGATGGAGTATTTTCAGTGCGATGGTAGTAGTTTGGGATATCCAGAACTAATGTCTGTGAATCCAGCAAATAAATATCCTTGCAAAGGAACAGAGCACAACTCAGTCCTGACTGTCAAGCACAATTTATGCTGTAGGGAAGTAGCATTTTGCTGCCTGGCCTTTTTCCTAAATTTGAGCATTTTTTGATAGGCATTTGGACAAATGAGGCTTCTGCAGGATCAGCTATCTGCAGCTTTGCAGCCTCCTCATGATGCAGAAGATTGAGGAGTTTATGCAAAATCAGGTACTTAACCATATGCAAGGCAGAATGAAGGTATAGCTTTTGGAGGACAGAGCAGAGATTTGTATTCAGATAATTCCCCCTCTGGACTGATACCCAGCTGGGGAATTCAAGCCATCTCCCCCAAAAGGTGTGTTTTCTAGGGGGCTTGACAGAGGCTACTACTGCAGAGATATGAAGAAGCAGAAGGAATAACAACTGCTGACTCCAGATGCCTCTGCTCGTCTTTCCCATCAATTATTTAGACAAGAAAGATTTACATGAAAATTAGTCATTAAATTTTGAATTGCTGCTTTACATCAAAAATTAAATAGTTGTGCCAAATAAGAGAACAGGATAAGAAATCATCGTGAATACACAAAAGGAAAAGTAATATTTTAATGAAACTGTAAAGCTTATTACTGCTTTATGGCAGAAGGTTACTGTCAGCGACCTAGAATAGACAGCTTTATATGCCAAAAGTGAAACCTCCAGTTTAATCTATCATAAGTGATGTTGGCATATTAAAATTGTGTGAGCTAGATCCTGCTATATTCCATAAACAAGTCATTTTTGGTACCAAAATAGCTTTATAAATAAAAAAAATATTTTGTTTATTTTATAAAATGAAATTTTACAGATTTTAATACAGTCATAATTTTAATACAGGTTGTCTTTCAGGTGTGAGCATCCAGAAGTATCATGGTAGACACAAAATTTCAGTATTTTAACTGTTTGAATAGTTTAAACCAATTTTGTCAGGTATATTTCTGGAGAAAAGAGACTGAATCTGAGACTAAGCCTACAAAAACCATTTAATCATTAATATTCAAATTATTGCCAATTGCTACAATTGTATCATTAACCTAAAAATGCTGGGGGGAATGGCTTGGTATGCTTCTTGAAACACTGAAACCTCAAACTTTAGCTTCTTTCTCCCCTACCCCCAAGGTAAATTTCTAAGGCTCCTGTCCAGAAAAAGGAATGTGGAAATCATGGACAATAAACAACCTGTATGCATCAAAATCCGCAAGTAAATAAAATGAACTCATTATTTATTTTAGTAACATGATGTACATGTTATATATAGAATTTCTGAATGCTTGGTGATGAGAAAACTGCAAACTAAGTCAGATACAGCACTGACCTAGAAAGCACTGAGACCCTGCAGTATATGTGATAAGTACGAATGCTTTTCTAACTTTATTTACATTTAACTTGCTGGTCGATCTTTTCAAAGTCTCGTGTGATAGAATCAGCTCCTAAGGCATACTGTGGCCTACATCTGTGAATATAAAGTAAGGAAATGGTAAGTATGACAAAATAACTTATATAATTTTTAAAGTTATGCACTATTCCTTGACCTGCTCCAACTCCTTCATTTACTGTTGTTTTCATTTTGATATAGATTTGTCTTGCCATTTCCCTTCTGTATTTCACTGGATTGCTACCTGTAGTGAATTAGAGGGAAGACAAGCATAAAGTCAATTCCACTTGCTGTAATTCCCCAGATTTTAAAAGGGAAAGACATTTATTTAATTTGCTTTGCAACCTATGAGTTCATGGGGTTCATTAATTTCTCAAGAAGTAAATAAGTTCCGGTGGTTTGTTCTCCAATTTATCACTTTTTGTCTGTTTCCATTTTAGCTGGTAATTCAACCTCTGCCTCTTGCTTGAATGAACTCTGTGAGAGAACACATCTGGGCTTTTACAGCTTGGGGCACAACTGTGCAGAAAACAGGAATTTTTTGCTTAATTGCTCTTGTAATTGGCACCACATGGCTTCAGAGCACAGGTAGCACAGGAGCGTGGGTTGTATTGCACCGACAGAGACCAGTGGGGACTGTCCCTGTGCTAGACCATATTTTACTGGTACTGGGGTGGGTTTCTTGGACATAGACATTCCCAGTCTTGCATCTCCCACTGAGTGGTATGAGAAGTGCTCCTGGGCATGCCAGCTGGGCAGGCATTGTAGACGTTGAGAGGAAACTAGCTTACTTGTCTGCTGTTTTAGGCAGAAGGGAAACACAATTGGGTAAGGAAGTCTCATTAATGAGGCCACTTTATTAGCAGCTTTTGGTGGGGTGGGGTGTGGAAATGTTAGATTTAGAAGATAATCAGCCTGCACTTTTATCTCTACTTAAAATAGTAGAATGGAAAATTATCTTATCTCCATAAACTGCTATTTTTCACTTAGTAAATTATTTTACCACCCAAAGCAGATGCCACACAAAGAGTTGTGGTTGGGAGGCGTATAGTTATTTATCTTGGTCAAAGTGTCTCAGTTAAAAAGCTGTCAGTAGGAGATAATAATAATAAACACATATGACATTTGGCTAGAAGAATACAAGATTATACTAAATAGAAACACATATCTAAAAGAATAATTGTAACTAATTAGAAATCTCCAGTTGTGCTTAGAGTTGTAAGAAAGTGAAATCAAATTTAATTATGCAAGGTCCCAGTTGTGCCAAAGGTGTTATAAAGAATATCTTTATGGAGACATTCAGTATAACAAACTGGCTTGTGTTATTATTAGCATGCTCAGTTGCACATTTTCTTTATATTAGTTTAAAGTTTAATGATGGTGTTTGTAGGACTAATTACCAAGAATATGCACAGCACTCATTTGGATAGTCACCCAAAAGGCTTACATTTTGCAGTGTTAAGTTATTGATGACTACAAAGTCTCTTTGACTAAATTCTTTATATTCTGTATCTGTACAAACAGGTACTTAAAAGTGGATCTGCAATCATGCCCACAGGTCCTTTGGATGCATAAACATTCCTGCATGGTAGCAGAGGATTGCTGGCCAGCATCAGGATTTACTAGGCTGAGTGCAGCACTGCTCTGGGACATTGTCAGTGAAGGATTGGTTATCTTGGTTGATAGCAATGAGTCCAGAGGCTGGAAGCCAGGAAAGGGAAGCGTGGGCAGCGAAGACACACAGTAGCCTTACATGTTTTCTGACTAGTTGTCTAGGCATGCTGAGGAGGAAAGCTAATTTTTCATAGTAACACCAGATAAAAATCTTAATACACAGCGAGAATATCACGCATCTCCTCCCTGAGGAAAAGGATTTTGGCTGGGCAAACCTAACAGTGAACCAAGGGCTTTTTCAGTAGCACTCGCTGTGTCTTCACCTGGGGAGTCATTATCTCCCATGGTGAAAACAGATCTTAGGTACCAATGTGGTCATGGAGGAGCAGTGATCATGAGAAAAATGCTGTGATATTAGAGGGATGTGGGAAGATTTGATATAAAGAAACCCTGCTAATTTTGGAATTGACACAGAAGTCAGGAATGGTTTCTGGATTAGTCTGTGCAGTCCAAACCATTTTCCCATTCTTTTCTGGCAGCTCAGTTTCCCACTGCAGCCTCTCTGGAGGTGACATGGTGACATGGATAAACAAAGCTTTCAAATTCATGCAATTCTTCCCAATTGTTTTTTCAGGCCTTGCAAAGTTAAGTCTTTTCTTCTCTGTTATAAGAGCATTTCTTTCCAAGAGCACAATTTGCTTCTCAGCCTCAAAGGTGACTTTCCTGCCAATAAAGATCCCTCCAGCTCACCACCAGGCAGTTTTGTCTTTAAACCACCTGGCCTGACACACTGGGACCCTCTCTCTTCTTCCGCACCTACATTGAAGATAATCACAAGGCAACCATCTCTATTCCTACAGCTCTCTCCCCTGCTTCACAGGATCACAATGAAGTGTTAGTCTTGGGAGCTGACTGCAGGACTAACCCTTGATTATGGCAGGAGGCTGGCAGGAACAACAGGAACACCGTGTTCCATGGCCACTCATCTCACACATGGCACTTAGTTCTTTTGCAGTGTTGCAGGTGTGGAGCCAGGGCTGAAAGCCTCGGCTTTAGTAGCTCTGATCTCCAGGAGGGGCATACAGCTCAAACTTACCTTAAAAGAGAAAGGAGCTGTGCCATGTATGTCAGCCTTGACTGTCATGTTCCTGGGCTTTGCACTCAAGTAGAAGGAGGCAGCCAGAGAAAGGCAACAAAGCACAGCACAAGTATTCGTCCCAGTGGATCTGCAGGCACTGTTGGAAAAGAAGGAGTCATTCCTTCTACTAACAATAACCTGGGACAGGATTCACTTCTCTCCATCTCAGACACCTGTGATGTATATACATTTGCAGCTGAACTGGGCACTCCAGGCTTTCCTTATTAGTTAATGGAAGTGATTATCTATTTTTAGGCATGACTCACCTGTCCTATTTTAGCTCTCTACTTTAGTGCATGATTAATTGTATAATGTCCATTAACAATTCAGGAGAGAGTCTAATCCAAGTAGCTCAGATGTGGACCTCTTAATTGATTTATTTGGATCAGTTCTACCCCATCTGCCTAGGTCCTTAAAGCACTGGGTGTCTTCCAAGGCTAAAACTGAGGCAAACAGTGAGAGAGATAGTGCAGAAAGCACTTTTGCTTTCTTTGCCCAGATAGCAGCATGTTTTTAGGTGTGACTTTGGCAGCTGAATACTTGAATTGGCTGTGGTCATTTTGTACTGTCAAAAGTATCATCGGTCCTTGTCTAGGAGCAGTATGGTCTGCATCTGTACGAGCTCCATCTAGCCGGAAAAAGAAAAGCAATTTTAGTTGCCTTCTCTCTAAAGTATCTACTGTTTTATTGACAAATTCCTCTCCCTTGCCCTATCCCAGCCCTCCTTTTCTTTATGGCTCTCTGTCTGGACCCCTCTTGATGCAACCAGACCTGGCAATGCTGCGCAACTCCTCTGAGGCTGCTGACCTTCCTTACCTTTTGCTAAAACTAAACAAAGAGGCTCCCTGGCACAGAGGCAAGGATGTCAGCTACACCTCAATAGCCACTACTGTGGGACCTGGAATAACAGATCCCTGCACGCTACCCATGCACCTCTGCCTCCTGCATCATATGGAGAGCTTGCTGTGGGTTGGAAGAGGCAGCAATAGGGAAGGCTAGGTCCTGCTGAGCATTTCTAAGCTGCTGAAAACAGCAGGAATTCCCCAGTGATGGTCCATGTGCAGGGACCAGGTGTAGGCAGCAAAGCATGTCCATAGGGATGAAGTACAAGAATGATGAGAGACTGCTTTGTCTCCCACACTATTTTCTCACAGCTGACATGGGCTCATGATGTTTTCCATGGGAACAGAACTCATGTGTAGCACATCTCTAAGCCTCTGGGTACCCAGGGAGCTGCACTCCTTGAGGACACCACAGGCCACAAGCCATGAGTGGCTGCTGGCTGCCCACACCCTGCCTGGCAACCTACTGGGAAGATCAGCTGGCCCACCACTGAGGGCTCTTATGGGTGGGGTGTCTGCTATGATGATCTCAGGGTGAGTTGGCCCTAGGGGTGGGTTACATGGAGACTGAAGAATGAGGCATTTGTGATCAATTCAGGTGTCTAATCGAACTAGGATTGAATTTCTCATTTCCAAGCCTTACTTGTAGCTTGAATATTGACGCAACTCTTCCTGCCCTTGTTTTTTGATCTGAAGGGTTTATCTTCAACTTGTTTCATCCCTTTTTAATACCATATAGTTGTCAGTGGTGTACAAATCTGCTGGATATTTATTTTAACCTCAGTTCTGACCTGAGTGTGCCTACCAGCTGTCTCATGATGTCATGAGCTCTGAGATCTGCCATCCTTAAACTCAGTCTGAATCCAGTAGCTGTTCCAAACTGGAATATCTGTGTACTCACACACATAGGATGGGTTTCCATATCCTCTCTTGCCAGCTAACACAGTGAATCTTGGCTGGACTGAGGACACTGAACCATGCTTTGTTCTGCTCACCATTTGCATTTTGTTTCCAGGCTGTCATTCCAAGATAGATGATGAACTTGGCCTGTGATGAATTGCAGAGGCTTTGGATAAAAGGTGAATGTTGATCTTCATGGATAAGATATCTTTACAGGAGAAGTGCAGATGTCCAAGGATGTGTAGGATGCAGAGAATACATCTTGTGACACTGATACTTTATAAGCACAAGTTCAGAGTATGTGTCCAGCTATTATATCAGAACACAGCAATGCTGCAAGCTTCCTGTTCCAGTGCAAGATGATCCTGTAGGATGTCGTATAACATGGAGTGCTGATATGTGTCATGTCCCAGGACTCTCATTCTTAGTAATCCTTCTTGGTGTAAGGAGAAAAGAGCACACACAGCAGGTTCTAGTTGTATCAGTTACTGCACATCCGAAATGTGTCCTGATTCTGGAAGAGTATCTGTTAGATAGCATAAAATACATGAAATGCAAGTCATTTGGCACACTTAGGGAGCTCTGTCCTACAATTCTTTCCCCTTCTGCTTCTCTTGTTGCTAATGAAACAGCTGCTTTTTGGTTTCAGGCTTTAACCTATTTTTAGAATCCTTTTATGCTATTGGCCCTTTGAAATGCATGAATTGCTGTGAAAGAAAGCCAGTGTCATTGCTGTGAGGCGAGAGGAAAGCCTATAGGTGAAGTCATGTCTGGTGATGAGAGACTGTCTCAGCTATTCATCTCCTCCCTTCCTTTATTTCTATAAAGCAACCCAGTTCCCCATGGCACACGGTTCCATACCTTTTCTGCTTTTATTTAAGCATTACAGTTATATCAGCCGCAGCCCTTCATTAGCACAGCACCAGCAGATAACACCCTCCTTTGGGGGGCATTTTTTTTCACATCTAGGCCCCTGTTCCCACTGCAGGAATGTGCAAGCCCAAAGTAGAAGAGGAAGAGTACCGCCGTGTGGGTGTTGATGGAGAGCTGCTGCTTGTTCCAAGGGGAACCTTAGCTGAGGAACCCCTGGCGGTGCTTCTTGGCACCTCGCAAGTCAGCTCTCTCACCCGTGTGATGGAGACACGCAGCCATGCTCACACGGAGCTAGCTAGCTCAGGCGACTCTAGAAGCAAATGAGTCAGAGATGGCCCCCGCCGGAGCACTGGACTTTACTGTTACCTCGATGCTGTCTCGGGCGAGAAGGGGTGTCTTTCCTCTCGGTATACACTCTTAAAGGGGTACAGGAGGGAGGAAGGGTAATACAAGAACCAATGGGGATAAGGAGGGGGCGGAGTGGGGGCTGGACTACATCCTCTTCAGGGATACAAGGGGTCTGGCTGCTGACCAATCAGACAGACCAAATCTCCATAGGGTCACAAGATCAATGGAGGAGGCCTTTCTCACTGAGGTACGGGGGAGTCTTTGGAGCCTGTCCACCAGCGGGCCCCCTCTGCACCCGGGCTCCTTGGCCCCCCGGCCACAACAGCTGTTGGTTCAGCCGATGCAACAGAAGAGGAGGAGCTTGGTTTCCAACGAAAGAAGCTGGAGAACAGTGCAGAAAGAAGGAAGCTGTGAATGAAATAGAGGGCAAGTGGAAGGTAGAATCTATTTATTGAATGAGTATTAAACCTTGTTTCTGTGAGCAGCTGTGTTCTCACTGGGATATTAGATTTTGCCACTGTGCAGCAGGAGTTCACTGGAAGGGCTGTGGGTTGGCAAGTAGAGTATATCATCTGAAGAGTCAGGTTATCCTAATGACTGAAGATGCCAAAGATACAAATCCAGAATCACTGAATTGGTGTATACTCTGATCTGCCCAGTATGACCGCAAAAATGGCTAAATGTGATATAAATCATTGCTTTACTTCATTAGTTATTTACCATCTACAGTTAATTAATTCAGCACTAATCTAGCTTAAGCAGCAGTTCCTTATGGGATTTGCAGTTTGTAGGCTGGAGGCCCATCTGTGTCTCAGCTGACACGAACATGCTGTGGTTAACTGAAGTGGGAAGAATCATACCTAGTGTCTTGGTTGCAGTGTTGACAACTTACTCATTTCTTTTAAAATCCAAGCCACGGTCAGCTCATTTTAGATGATTAAAAAAGGAGTTTTTATTTTTGTTTCCTGGTTTCTGAGTTTTCTCCTGAAAAATGTTTTTGATCTGATCAAACAGTTTTAACCTTCCAGAGAGACCTTTATCCTCATTGCTGCAGCCATTTCTGCCTTGAGGCAGTGAACAGGACTCCTGTTTGCTCTGCATCCTTGCACAGTTTCACTGCAATTGAATCATCTCCAGTGTATCTGCTAAACCCTGGCTAAAGACAACAAGGTCTGAACACAGCAGGGTTTGGCTTTCTTCTTCATGGTTGAAAAATGTGGTTTGAATTCTGTGCTATGGAGAAGATCTCTGTATGTAGTATTGCATAGATTGCAAATATCTGCCATGTTTCCCTCTGCTTAGAATACAGCCACCTATGACATCTGTATAGTGTCTTGTGTTCTTAGAGCACAGCAGACAATGAAATTTAGGAAGCACATTTTATTAAACATTAAGTTAAGGAGGTAGATGGTTGGGAAAAATAATTCTCCCTAAGATTATAAGTATTAATTCCTATCTGTTTTTCTTGCCCTTACTTTCATTTTTTTAGGAAAAAATCAGGCATTTGCTTTCACATCATATTGCAGTTGAAAATACAGTGTTATATTTGTGTTGGATGACTGGAAGGGATGGCCTAATGAAAGTGATGGATGGGAGCAGCTGGAGAGATAGTGAACATGTCTGTGATTTTTGAAATTAGTAACCATGATATAAAATAAGTTTTGTGGTTTTATAATCATGTGTTTGACACTGTCCCCAGCAGTAACTCTGCTTTATGTCTTTGTACAATGCTCAGCAGAGACTCTTGTTGTTATAAATGAATCACTAATTTGGTGACCTCAACTGATAGCCAAAACAAAAGGCCAGTGACTGGTTGGTCTCAGATGACCACAAGCTGAAATTTTGGGATAATGTTGCTCTTTAGTAATCTGATGTGATAATTAGTGATCTCAGATAACCATGAGCCAAAATTTTTGGATACAGATCATCTCTAGTAACCCCATTGGTGATCTCAGATGACCTCAAGCTGAAATTTTGGGTACAGGGGTAACTGTGTGATAATTAGTGACTTTGGATGACCATGAGCCAAAATTTTATTTTGGAGTAAGTGTGACGTCTAGTAACTCCGTCTATTAATTGGTGTTCTCAAGTAACTCTCTGTGCTAATTAGCAACCACAGATGATGCCCATGTTCTAACTGTTGACTTCTTCTGCCTCCAGACATGCATGCTGTGCGTGTGATTTTGGGGTTGCCACATTAGCTCCTTAGAGGTCAGTTCCAGATGCCCATGCACCAAATCTAACTCTGCAGATCAGTTCAGGCCCATCCTATCCTGTATTTCTTTCTCAGAAGTCCCCTGAGATGTCCCTATGAGCACACAGTGTCCCTTGAGGTTACTTGAGGACCAAATGTGCTTCAGGACATCCACTGAGATCATCCTGATACCCAAAAAGAGCTTTGGGTTCCCCTGGGGCTCAAGAATTAGGCCCTACTATCATTTGTCATCTCCCACTTGGCTTCTTTGGGGTCATTTGAGGTTACAGAGGTACCAGTTAAATCCCTTGGGGTGACCTAAGGTCAGTTCCTGCTGAAGTGTAACATCCCGGCTGCTTTCAGAGGCTCTCTAGATCCAGTGTCAGCTGGAAGGAGTTGGAGTGGGATGAACCCAGTAGAAGATTTGCATTACATACTTGCCCTGAGTGCAGCTTTCAGGCAATACCCTCTGAGAGAAGCACGTGAAGAGTAAGAATGGTGACCCCCATGCATCTCCTCCTCTATTTCCCCCAAGAAAAAGCACCATTTAACAAAAACGTAATGTCAAAAATGGAAAACAGGGAGCAGCCCTGTTCTGTTTCAGGAGAGAAAGGTAAGAGGCAGCTGCTTTCCCTTAGAAAACTGTTATGAAGTTGATAGAAAGTATCTTCCATCTCTTTACATTATATGGAGTTTTAGCAGAGTCTCAGCCACAGCAGGACTCTGATGTCATCCATCACCTCTCACCACAGTGCCCTCCTTCTCTGGGCCTCTTGGAACTCATTGCCTGAGATCCTTCAGCTCCCCATTATTCGCTTTATGGTTTTGGCTACTAAAACCAGTTAATGGCACCTTACTTAGCAGTTGCCTTTTAGGAGGAAGCTACAAAGGGAATACACTTCTCGATATCCATGCACATTTCTGGAGGAGCAGCAACATCTGCTTGTAGACTTTCTGCTCTGTGCAAACACATGGACCCCCAGTGGCAGACCCCTGTGAGTTCTTAAAAACTGGATTCATCTTTGCTTCAAGTATTTTGAGATAAATTGTCCCAGCTTTCATATGAAAAGAAAAATTAATTAAAAAACCAAACCAAACCAAAAAAAACCCCACGCACAAAAAACAAAAACCAAAACAGTGAGGGGATTGGATGGGGAAAAAAGACCATAATCCAAATTATTCCAAGAGAGGAGGGAGACTGGGTTATAGGGAGAAAATCAGACTATGCAAAGTCCAAATGTGCCGTTCCAAATGCCCAGCACTAGCTGAAGCCAAAAGAGCTCTCTTTACACCTTTTCCCGCCTTTCTTATTGTAACCTACATCCCGCTGGAGTTACTCAGAATATGGAGACAACAAAATGCAGAAGCCCAAGATGACCCAGCTTCTGTCCAGGTACCAATTCACATATAAAGATGCTTCCACTTGGCTTTAACCTGTTGAAAAACCTGAAGAAGACCATAAGCACCAGCAAACCCCCAGGAAGTCCTAGGAGTTGTCCCACATGGCAAAGAGCTGGGGCAGCACAGGGCAGGCATGGGGCAAGGCACTGTCCCACACCAACCATGCGTGTAAAAGAGGCACAACTGTGTTAAAGACAACAAATAGTGGTGCTGCACTTCTTTGATGCCTCTTAGAGGATGAGTAAACTGATACTTGGTGCTGCCCTGCAACAAAATCCAGGGCAAAAGACCAGATCCTGCTTCCTTCAAATCAGTGTTAAAACAAGTACTGAACCTACTGCAACCAATACAGAACCATTTTATAAAACACTGGCAGCTCTTGGGACAGTCCCCACTCTGTGTTTAATAGGTTTGCTCACCCTTTCAGAAAAAATCTATTCTTGTGTGACTCTGTCAAAACCAGTGGTCAGAGCAGAGCATCAGATGGTGTCCATGAACTTTGAATCTGCCAGAATGCCAGAAGGCGAAATACCAGGTCCTCAGGTAAACTCTGGGCAAGCTAGTTAATACCAGTGGTGTTGGTCTGATTGAAAATGTTATTTGGGCCTTTATTTAATAGTTTTCTTTCAGAGCAGACTGCTTTTCATTACCATTTTAAATAGACACTACCACCATAGTTAATAACTTTCATGGTCTTTTTACCCTCCAGCAACTTTATTATTTATTCTTAAATTATAAATGTTCTGCTTTTCTCTGGCATGCCTTTTTTTTTTTTTTTTCTTGGCTAGAACTTGGTAATAAAATACCCAGGAGAATCATGCCCTTGCGAAAGAAAGAAGCAATGGAACTGAGACTGAACACCTACCTGGTCAGCAGGAGATCAGAAGTCATGTTCAGCTCCCAGCAACCTGCCTGTCAACCTGGAATATTTCTGTAAAATCCATGCAGTTATGCTGCCTTCACAGCGAAGCCTCCAGCCAGATGAAGTTTGTATGTGTGAGGAGTTTGTGCTGGGTGGAAATACCTGAAATACTGTAGTTACCTGTTGCTTGAAGAACAAGCATCCACGAATAAATGTCAGTTTGAATTGTCCCATTGACTCACCAACACCACACAATAAAACAGTCCCTTTCCTTCTGGGGTTTAGCAGTGCTGCTGTCTCCATGTCTGCACAGACACCTATGTAAGCTGCAAATTAAATGAGAAGACAAGAAAACACCTTAAACATACAATGTTCCCTACTGGTTTGTGTTTATGCAACAGATAGAGCCAAGGAGAAGATGTGACCCATATGCTCTGGTTATAGGACTACCATCTTATAGAAATTTAATGTTTTGGTAATCCTAGGTACTCCTTTGGGACTCTGGCCTAAGTCTGTGTTGATATCTCAACCTGCAGGAGCTGAGGCCTAAAACAAGTTCCTCAGATAAAATGCCATAACATTGCCAAGCCAAAGGAAATAGTGGTGGAAGATACACAGAAAGCAAATTCAGAGGGTTACTTGTAGGGAAGTTGTAGCTACTCAGACATGTGAAAGGAAGAATATTCATTGAAGAAGCAGAGTGGAACTCTCTTCTATTTAAATATATTGGTTGACTGAAGTGGGAATATTCAAAGCATATTTTCCTCCTATTAAGCAAGTACCAGCTGCTGGAACAGAAAGATGTGCAGGAGAGTGGATCCAGCTGGTTTCCTCCCTTGCCATGCTTTCAGAGCACCTCAAAGGCTGCTCTAGGCTCTAATGTCTGGTAAAAGATCCCAGAGAATGAGAATTGGTGATGACAACTCCAGCAACACAAACACCCATCTCCTCTCCTGCCTGGATATGACTTCACAGGAATTTTCTTAGGGATGTGAGATGCCTTTCAGATATAACAAGAATATTTTAATATACAGGAAATTAAGTCAAACCATGGTATCTTCAACACAAAAATAGCTAGTTCTTCTTCTCTACCACTCCTGCATCAATAAAGCTACTATTGAACGTTTGGTGTTTATTCGAAGAGCAGCAAAACTTACTGGGCGCCAGAAATTACTTAATAATAACAGAATGAGTGTGACTAAAAGGCCTAGAAGAGAGCTCAGGCAGCTAAAAATACAATCAAAGAGAGAAGATCAGGAACAACTGAATGAGATCAAAAAACAGTGAAGCATTGCTTTTGGAGCAGAAAACCTTTCTGAAAAAAATACCAGTATAAGTTTACAAAAGCTGTTTCCTACAAAAAATGCTGGAAGCATTGTTGGAATATTCAAATTTATGGAATCACCAGAAATTCAGTGCAAGCCAGAAAAATCGTTTGGTGAAAGTCCTCTAAGAATTGCATGCCATTTCTAACTTCTGTTAGTGCTGGGTGCTGTGGGACCTCAAGTTCTGAGCAAGATATAATTAGAAAGCAACACAAGCCTCAGAAGTTGTTCCTATTTCAGCTATTTCTAAGGGCACTTTTAATTGGCAATATTCAAATACAAACTCCTCCAGATATGAGTAATGACACAGTCTTCAACTCTCTCCTAAATTATTCCAAGTTTCTCAGTGAAAGATTATTTTAGTATGAACTAGTTATCTCCATTTAGAATAATAAGAGCAATTTTGGTAGATTCAGAGCTAAACCTTCTTGAGACTAGTTTGCAATGTAAGAGAGAGAAAAGTAGCTCAGTAAAATAATCAGCAACAGAAAGACTTCTGGAAAGCTTCAATATGTTCAGAAAACCGTGAGCACTGAAATATATGTATAAATACATATATTTATATCTTCATAAACACCTCAGAAGGGAATGAAGAACCACTTCTTGGGTTGATGGTCTGGCTGCAGTAATGCATTGCAGCCGTGAGCAGAGAGCTGCTGTTTGTATCTCTCTCACATTTAAAGCAGCACATTGTCCGGACTAAACATAATTTGTCAAGGATGTCTGACTCTATCACGAGTTTCTGCACGTAATCAAAAGATACCATTCTTTCATTAGTCACTTGCATCAAAAGGATAAGAAAACTTACAAAAAAACTCCTTATTTTCCAGAGAACTCTCTGTTAGGTAGGTCTTATTATGACTACTCAGGATGCAGTGACTTTGAGCAATGACTTTCTCTTATTCTATATTTATGAAACAAATTAATCTCCTGATGTAAATTAATAGTGGTGGCTTGTAGGAAGAACAAAACCCATACATGTATGTTATTATGAAACATGTCAGCAAAGCATTTATTTTATTAAGCTACAAAACACCTTCCAAGACATTGAATGTAAGATAAGGTAAGGAGGAGGGAAAAAAAGCCTGTCCCCTAATCAGCTCAGGAAGTTTAACAACACTGAAATGTTGCAGACTCATGCCATGTACCATTTCATGGAGAGCTGCTGCAGAGGAAACAGGGTGTGAGACAGGTAAGGCTGGGTCTCCACTGGAATTTAATTAAGAGACTGCTTGATGTTTTCTAATTAGCATAGAATCATAGAATAAGTTGGAAGGCACCTTAAAAGATCATCTCTTTCCAACCCCATTGCCATGGGCAGAGACACCTTCCACTAGACCAGGTTCTCCCCATCCAGCCTGGCCTTGAACACTTCCAGGGATGGAACATCCCCAGCTTCTCTTGACAACTCGTGCCAGTGCCTCACCACCCTCACCCTAATCATCTGAAACAAATCTCAACAGCATGCACTACTGAAGGACATAGAGCTATTTATGTTTTCTCTAGAAATCCAAACCACTAACAGCTTGAAATAAAGGTGCCTTTTGTGGATTTCTTGACAGTAGATGAGGTTCTTGCAATTTCAAGGCAGGCTGTGAAATTCCTGACAGAGGAACGGGCGCTGGCGATGTTGCTGGAGCCATCAGGGAAAGCTGAGGGCCACACTTCTGCTGCATTGCCCATTTTTCACCACAACAGGGTTACAAGGACCAAAATGCAGTTCATTTACTTCATTTACCTTAACTTGTTTTCCCTTTTGCCATGGGATAACACATCTTCTGAATGCCATTTGTTCTAAAAAGGATCTCAAACAAACTGAAAACAATCACCTGTGGAAACTCCATGCTATCTTAGTATAGCATTTATAATATAGTATTTGTGGAATAGCTGATATATCCTTCAAAGGGTAAAACACCCCAAGTATTATATGAAAAAACATAGAGTCCTTGCATTAGGTTTTGGCAACATTTTTAGGAAATCTCTGAAAATCTAAAGAATAATAATAAAACAGTAATGTTTTGAACATTTATTTCATATAGACTTCCAACTCTATGAGCCCCACAGTAGTTCAGAAAGCGTCTCTATGTATGGGTGTGTGGGAGGTCACATCCTCCCATGAGTGACATGACCCTGTCTCCCTTTTCACAGGAAGGCTTCAGAACCTGAGGAAATAAAGGCTGGGTCTCTCCCAGGTTTCCCCTCCCCAAAGATTTCACTTCGCTCTTCCTTGTTAACTGCCATAAATGGCTGCTGCAGAAAGAATGAGAATTTGATTAGGATGCATCACACAGGCCAAGGAACATGAATCAGCATCATTCATCCTACTGCAGCACAGCACCTCACAATGAAAACCACATGGGAAATCTGAAAAGTGACAGTCGGGGCTCTAGATTAAAAGGATTCTTGAAATTTCAAGGAAATTAAGCCTGAACTTAAGGTTTCATTAATTAATCAGTTATTACACACAAATATTGCTTTCAGCTCCAGACCTAAGTATCTCCAAAATATCTGAAGCTTTTATTTTGGTTAAGGTATGCTTCTAATAGCAACTTATACATTTTAAATATTAAAGATTACAAAATAATAGAAGAAATAAGAACTTATAAAATAGATGTTCATTCTCAGTATTCTTCTCAGTGTAATGAGGTACAATATTCTGATATCAAGGTTAGTTCTTTGATTCAGTGGTGTCAAGAGCCTCCAAAATGCTGCTAATTAGGCATTTATCAATAAAAATTGGCCATTTCTATTGAATCCTTTTTATAGTGGGTAGCTCTGGTTGCCAGCAAAATGAGGTCAAAGTGAACAGAGGGGCAATGATATCTGTGTTCCTGGCCTCCACTCATTTAAAAGCTCATCACATTTCTACTTCATCATGTTTAAAATAGAAATGAATTTCACAAATTAGATTGAAATCCATGAGCAATTAAAAAAAAATTGTGAGTCAAATGCTGTTATCACTCTGTTAGAAAACTGGACTATCATTGCTTCGGTAACACAGCAAAAAATGGTCCCATAATTGACACTGGATAGATAGCTGGAAAGCAAAATAATGAAGTTGCCCTGGGTGAGTTTGAAGAAGTGAAGTCTTTTAACTAAAGAAAAAATAATTGGAAAGTTTTAGCTAAGAAATGATGGGGAAATGAACAGAACACTGCCATAAAAAAAGCTTGTGTAGGCTTAGATAAAAAATAGAGCAGTTGAGACTTGAAGACAGCATTGGCAGTGATTAGAAAAGACAGAAAATTAGAGAAAATGACAAAATGTTATGCATAGGTGTTGCCTTCTTTGAAGTCAGAGTTTTCTGTGGAGTTGTTTGAAAAGAGAGATAGGAGTTGGGGTGAAGAAATATGACCACATCATTGCAGAGGCAGTCTTCCTTTGCAAATCACCTGTGGATTAATGGTGCACAAGGCACTCTGCACTGCTTTTCACCAATTTTTCTGCTGCATTAATGGTATGGAAATTTGGCAGGAAATAAACCCTCTTGTGTCCCAGCTAGTCATTAGTAATCAGAGGGGCCTGGTGTGCCTGCACGTAATTTCTGATTGTAGCCAATTTGGCACTGTCAGTCTGGTGGAGTTCAATATGAACTTGCACGATCACAGACTTACAAACAGTGCATTTTACCAGTCCAGTACTATAGGTCTGGCTGAGTTCAGTGAGAGCTTTCACAAATACAATGGTTTATTGAAGCAATGGGAAAGGAGATTCAGGATTACTGGTGAAAAATGCACTAACTTGCAGAGTGTTACTGTGTATTGAGACAGAAGTGACAGGTATTAGTGATGCATATATTGACATATATATATATATATATATAAATATTCACAGGTCTGCTCCAATATGGGTGGAGGTGGAAAGCCCAGATAAAGGCATCCCATCAGGAGAGAAGGAGGCACACAGTCCGTCAGCAGATCCTGAGAAAGCAGAGGTGTTTCCCCCTCTCTTTTTTAGATTCTCCTTTTTGTTTTCTTCATCTGTCAGCACTTGGACGGCACTGCAGGCACACACTACGGTGTGCCCAAGAGCTGTGCATGTGCATCACCAGTGTTAATAGTCCCACGCGCTGGAATTAGCTCCAAGGCAGAGCAAGGCAGTTGGCCACAAATGTGCCAGTGAACCCTGCACATACATTGCAGCCAAAAATGATGATTTTGAGGTGCAGCTCACCTGGGTTCAGGTGATGGTATTTCTCTGCAATCCTCAGTTGAAACTACTGTCTCAAGTGAGTTGAAGTGAGTTGCTTAACATTCAGAGGAAAGGAGTACACTAATTTAATATTTGTCTTTTCTTTTTTCCTGGGAAAATTTCTGGGATCTGTAGGTTTCATTCACTGTCATCACCACTATTTCACTTCTCACATCTCTGTCTTCCAACCAGCTAAATCATTGAAACAAACTGGGTAAGAGAAACAGAATCATGTAAGTACATTGTTCTGTACTCTGCAACCATCTTGCAAACAGATCATGCTGATTAAAATACCAGACTCAGTGATCTGATTGGGATGCAAAGGTGATTTCTTCTACTCTATAAACATTCCTTTTTCAAGAGTAAACCATCATCTGTTGTGACAACAACTTCATCTGTTGTAAACTTCATCTGATGTAAACATCTTCATCATCTGTTGTAAACAACTTCAGAGATTCCCTGTTCTTTGCTTCCTGAGGTGCCATTCAGCTTGGTGGGAAGATGCACATTCCTGTTGCTGGGTACCTTCACCAGTAAGAATGGCATGGCCTGGTGCTGTACCTCTGTCATACATCCACACCCTTACACTCCCCCAGGAAAGGTCCACTATCTCCCAGTTTCATTCTTGCAGTCCTGCTGGGATGGCATGGATGTGCATTCAGGGGAAAACATCAGAGCCTGACTCCAGAGGAACAAGTAGGTAAAGTTCCACAGACTGCTTGTTTGTTATCAGAGAAGGAAAACCCCCCAACCTGCTGTTACGTCCTTGTGCTCCTTCACAAAGGCACTCTATAAACTGGAAGTATGTAAAGGGCAACATTTAGAAGAGTGTAATAGTGTTGGTGCATTACAATTCTATGAGAAACACAGCACACCTAATCTCCTCATATGATACAGTTACAGCAGTAATACTTTTTTAATCAGCTAATCCCACTGGTTCCAATTTTCTTCAGGTTGTCCAGTCTTTGCCTGTATTTTTCCTTTACTCTGTATTAATTTCCTATTCTTGCACAGGGATTTTTCATCAATATATGCTGTTAACTCACAACTAAAATGTTTTCAGGAGGAATATATCCTTTTTAATAGATGATCCTTTCATAAAATATGCATTTAAAGCCATCAGCAATACCCAATAAATAAATACCCAATTAATACCCAATATATACCAAATAAATATAAAATATACATATATAATAGAAATATCCTTTCATACACAAGTTAGGAAAGATCTCAAATAAAAGATTCTAAACCTTTAGCTTGGTAATATGCATATCTATCATCATCTTACAGAATTTGTTCATTCAGCATTAAAATTGATTGAAGGTGGTTTCTAATAACCACATCATTTGCTCCTCCCCTTTCTCTTCACTCTTTTAAGTACCATTTAAATCTTTAACATAAGACTTTTTCTTTGCTGTTTCTATCCCAAGGTTAAAGCTTTTTATTTCTGTGCAGTAGCTGAAAATGGACTTTTGAAATAAGCAATGTGGTTGCAAGGATTGCAGCAAGGTTGGATGTACAATTAAGACAATGGTGGCACTATCCATCTGAATAATCGTTTAGATAATGATTACTGTGTTGGAACATTTTATGAGGTACAGAATAAAAGGAAAATCAAAAGGAATTCCCTTTGAATAAATATTTGGCATGGCTGACTGCTGCAACAGCATATCTGAATGATAAAGGACGTTCACTAAGCCAAAGCTGTATTCTCTGCTAGAGAAGAGAAGGATTCAATTTGTTGCTTTTTTCCCCCTCCAGAGTTATATTTTAAATGCAAAGTGTTGCTTTCTTGAATGCTCAGTTATTTCTTGAAAGGATATGCTCCAAGAGGAAAATAAAGTAAAATAAAATTTTTTTAAAAAGCTTTTTAACCTGTGTTGTGCCAGGGAATAGAGTAGAAACAAGCTGTTTCAAGAGAGGATGTTCTGCACAGGAGGGACAAATCTTTGGGCTGATTCTCCCCACGGTAACAAAAAGTGTCTTGAGGCAGAAGGCTACTGTGCTTGATTACTTGGCTATCTGGGCATATAGACTTCCAGAGCAGGGCATATAGACTTCCAGGGCAATATACTATTGCTATGCTATTGTATTCCCTCACTTGAATTTGTCAATCCAGTAGATTTACATTCTCTGAGAAGTGGGACTCCAGACACATTAACGACACCTTTTCCCGGGGAGCCAGGTCATAACCTTTCAATTACAGCTGCTGTGAGTCACCCAAGTGTCACAGTCAGAAATTAATTGGGATCCGTAAGTGTTTAGTACAGTAGCACCATCTTTTGCAACCCAACACTTTTCTCAATTACATTTGTAGATTTTTTTCACTTTGAATAGGTTTTGATCTTGTTTATTGAACTGGTCTTAATTTCTTGGTTGGTTTGTTGGGTTTTATTAGTAAGAGTTTACTAATCAAATTTCAGGAAGATCCTTGTTAATACAGTAGGTTCGACTTATAGTTTAAAGATCTGCTACTTTGTACCAAAGGGTAAAAATGTGCACTGTTTTGCTTCAGTGTCCAGGAGAACCAACCCTTCCCATTTCACTAATCTTAATGAGGCAGCAGTCTATCCCCAAAGCCCAAATGACATTTTTCTGAAATAGTTCAGGCAAGAATGTATTGAATGTGCATCCCTTGCAATATAGTTGCTAACAGAAGTAAATATTTCAAATTACCTTTGCCAGGCCCTGTGTTTACCAGGGGTATTAATTAAGTTTCCATGAAAAAGTCCACAAGGATTACATTAGAACCAGGAATAACATCCCTCTGACATACCTGGCATATTTTGGGTGTGATTTAACCAACAGTAGAAGCTACTTGTGACCTGTCATCCCTTTCATTAGTCAATCTTAACCCTCTAGACAGAATTATAGATCTCTAGTTTTGCAGTAGCAATTTTCCATTTTGCTCAGCATGACGCAAACCATCAGATGCTCTGAAGGTGCTTGGGGTATCTGCTATGGCCACTGTGTTTCTTGTGGTCCTAAGCAGGATGACAGGAAAAATCATTGTGCCAAATGATTTAACTGTCAAGCCAAGACTGATTTTTCAACAGTTTCATAAATACAATTTTTAGCACTTGTTTATAATCTTACAGTTTTGGATTAGACATGTAAACCTTTCATGCCTGAAAATATGCAAGCCTTTTGATTCTGGAAGGTGTATTCACCTATTCTACAAAGCAATAACTTAACATCTAAGAAAAAGTGTATGATGTCTGTCACCACCACAGTCTTAAGTGAGGCCTGTCTTTGGGAGCATGTTGCTTGTATCACATGGCAGACTTGCCTTGCTGGACTTTGCAGAGCTGGTTTTGGAAGAAGGAAGCTTGATTTTGTGAAGAATTAATAATTAATAATTAAGATTTCTATTTAATTTTGTATTCCCAATAAAGTCGTAACTCACAACAGACAGGAATACATAGAAGCTGAACACTTCATTTAATACATTATTCCAATGTTTTACATTTTTATTTGAAAAGAGTGTCAAAGCACACTAAAATTGGATATAGAGAAGACAGAGGGTGAAAACAAAATCTTAGATAAGAGTAGATAAGCTACTCCAAGATGGGAAGAATCACAGAATCACAGAATCACTAGGTTGGAAGAGACCTCCAAGATCAGAGTCCAACCCTTGCCCTAATACTTCAACTGAACCACGTCACCGAGTGCCACATCCAATCTCTTTTTAAACACATCCAGGGATGGTGACTCCACCACCTCCCCAGGCAGACCATTCCAGTACTTTATCACTCTTTCCGTAAAAAACTTTTTCCTGATATCCGACCTATATTTTCCTTGGTGCAGCTTAAGACTGTGTCCTCTTGTTTTGTCAGTTGTTGCCTGGAGAAAGAGACCAACCCCCACCTGACTACAACAACCTTTCAGGAAGTTGTAAAGAGTGATAAGGTCTCCCCTGAGCCTCCTTTTCTCCAGGCTAAACAACCCCAGCTCCCTCAGTCATTCTTCATAGGGCTTGCATTCCAAGCCCTTCACCAGCCTTGTTGCCCTGCCCTGGACATGCTCAAGTGTCTCAACGTCCTTCCTAAACTGAGGGGCCCAGAACTGGACACAGCACTCGAGGTGCGGCCTCACCAGTGCCGAGTATAGGGGAAGAATGACTTCCCTGCTCCTGCTGGCCACACTATTCCTGATACAGGCTGAGTTGCCACTGGCTTTCTTGGCCACCAGGGCACACTGCTGGCTCATGTTCAGTCGGCTGTCGACTAGTACCCCCAGGACCCTTTCTGTCTGGGCACTGTCCAGCCACTCTATCCCCAGCTTATAGCGCTGCAGGGGGTTGTTGTGGCCATAGTGCAGGACTCGGCACTTGGACTTACTGAACTTCATCTTATTGGACTCTGCCCATCTATCTAGCCTGTCCAAGTCCCTTTGCAGAGCCCTCCTGCCTTCCAACAGATCAACACATGCTCCCAGCTTAGTGTCGTCTGCAGATTTACTAATGAAAGACTCAATACCCTCATCCATGTCAACAGTGGAAGGAATTTCACCCTTTTCTAAGCACACAGTACTAAACAACTGACTGCTTACCTGAGGCTTGCTTCTGCTTCCATTTAACTTGGAGTCAAAAGAGCCAAGAGGAATAATATTAGATTCATTATATCCTCTAAAAAATATGCAAAATGCTGTGTCTCAGCTTTTGACCACTGCTAAATGCAATTTAATAGTCTAAATGAACGCAGCATGTCATCAGTAAAAATATTAAACAAAACTGGCTCCAGCACAGACGCTTGAGGGACACCCCTAGTGACTGGACGCCAGCTGGATGCAGCACCATTCACCACCACTCTTTGGTCCTGCCGTCCAGCCAGTACCATGGCTTCCAGCTCTTCTTATTACCCAGCTTGCGTGCATTAGTGTACATGCACTTCAGCTGGGCTACTGATTTCACCCCTAACTCAGGCTTCAGAAAGAAGGAAAGAAACATTGGAAAGAAACAGAGTGGAGAATTTAAATGACTAACTGAACTTAATTTCTTTTGTTACCACTCAGCAGAGAGATTTTTTTGTTTGTTTTCCTCTTCCTTCATGTGTGTTTGGAATACTCTTAGTGGCAATCTAAAGATACTTAGACATTCTTCAGAGAAGTCTGAATCATCGGCCTCTTTACATTTATCCAGTTTACAAGAGAAAGGAAAATTCCACAGTAGGGACAAAAGGAATTTCCTCCTAAAATGATGCCTTGTTGAATCTCATCAAAATGAAAGAATGATTAAACCATATCAGAGAGGAGATATATGTGTATACAAACCCATATTCCACATAAACACAACTGTAACTCACTGTATTTTATTTGATCACAACTCTAGTACAAATGTTCTCCTGGATGACAGCTTGAATCAAATAAGATAGGTGCTAATGTCTTGTCAAAGTTATATCATTTCTTTTTGAAAAAGACATCTGGTTTAATTGCTCAATGCCAACTGAATCCTTATAACCAAAGGCAATAATTGCTTGCTGCTGAATTATGTCTATGAATAATTGAAGGACTTGCCTTTCTCTATCCTTACTTTGGCTCCTGGGATTGAAGGGACCCAGGCTTTGCATTTATTAAATAGATGCAATCTTGTTTTTATTTAATTTTCATTTTTATTTTATGTTCTCTGTTCTCACTTTTGTTAAAATTCTTCCCCATTGTTACACACAGAGTTGTGTGTGTAACAGCACCAAAACACAAAGGTGCCTGAAAGCATGTCTTGTTTCTAGTTCTTGCCTTTCTTTAAAAAACACAGCTTGGTGGGTTTTTCAGGGGAACCATGTCTGAAATGTCTATAGAAGAGCTCTTCAAATGACAAAAAGGCATTTACAACAAATCACACTCATCAGTAGGGTTTTCTTCTAAATGAAGAAAGTCCTCATAACAAGCCCTTGTGTTACATGTCACAGTACTTTTTTTTATGCCAAGAAACTGCAATTGGGATGGTAAGTTAAGCTTCCTTTTCTTTACGCAGTCTTAGAATGTGCTATAGGCTAGCAAACTGCTGTTTTCCCTATGTTTATTAAATCCAGTGGTCAAAGAGGTCTGCTTATTCTTGAGAGATAGCCTTATCAAAACTTCTGTGTGGGAGTTTTATAAGAGCATTTTACCTTATCTGTTGAGCAACACAGTCATTTTCATATTCAAAATTATAAAAGTGACTGAAGATAATTTTATTTACACACACACCCATGCACACACACATATATATGAAAAATATGGGAATGTTTTCCTTTATAACTGCTTAGGCTCAGACAAGGGTTGTTAACAGGTAATCTTCATGGCATTGACTAGACAGACCAACTATGAATGTCAACAGTGGAAGGAATTTCACCCTTTTCTAAGCACACAGTACTAAACAATTGACTGCTTACCTGAGGCTTGCTTCTGCTTCCATTTAACTTGGAGTCAAAAGAGCCAAGAGGAATAATATTAGATTCATTATATCCTTTAAAAAATATGCAAAATGCTGTGTTTCAGCTTTTGACCACTGCTAAATGCAATTTAATAGTCTAAATGAACGCAGCATGCAATATTTATATATGTCCTTACAGTTCCTTAAGAATATGCTGTACATTATTTACAGAGTAATGTTAGACTTTGTTAGCCATTATGAAGGATTAATTATCTGTGATTAGCAAATAGCTGAATATGCCAACACACTTGTCCATTCCTTTTAATCAGTAATTTAGGAGTTTTCCACCTTAATTAAAACCTTAGTGTATTTTTGCACATACTCAGCACTCCCTTAGAAATACAGGAAAGAAAAGCTCTAACAGAGCAGTCTCCAACTCATCCCTTCTTTTCACCTTACAAATTCTCAGTTCCACATGCAAGAAAGAGATGTACAATTCCTAGTTAAAGAGGGATTAAATAAATATTCGAGATTTTTTATCTGTTCACAAACAATCTGCAGGTGAAAACAGAAGTTACTTCACTAGCTCTGGAAGTTGTCATGAGCTTCCACTGGCTACTTGGTTTAATACTCAGTAAAGTAATTTCTAAAATAGATGCTCAAAAGGACCTCTGCTCAAAATCATGTGTAACATCACGGTTGGGACATTCACTTTCAGTACTGGACCACTTGTTTCCAATCTCTGCTCCTGACCAGGTAAGAAACGGATATCAAAAGATCAGATAAGTATTGTGCCATGTGAGTGGAGGAGTAACACTGCCTGGCTCCTCCACTCCAGTCTCATTTCTGAGGAGGGATGGGAGCCACTGATACATCTAACTGTGTTCAGGAGAGGACTCCAAGACAGTAAAATGGCACAGGCACAGAAATAGCTACTGTGGGATACAGAAAAATTCAGTGTTCATATCCCTGGTCAGAATGGCATGAAAAAGAAATAAACTACCTTGCATTCACCAACTTATCCCAGGAAAAGAGCATGCACAATGGAAGTTAATCACAAAAACAGCTGCTTTAGTACAAGAGCAGCAAGTTACCTCCTAGTAACTCTTTCTACCTCAAAGCACCCCTTACTTTCATGGGTAGGATTTAAACTGCAGCCTCTCTTTAAGATCTTTAGGGGCTATCTCAGAGTGCTGATTTGAGGCAAATGTGGAGGAAAATATCCTCTGATAGAAGGCAGGTTTCAGCCATCCCTCCCCCACCAGTTTGGGAAGAAATTCCTCAGAGGAAAGTGAAAAAGAAAAAAACTATTTATTTAACAAACACACAGGAAAAGAATAATAATGCTAAATAATAAAACCTCTCGCTGTGGAGAGAAACCTGGGAAGATTTTTAAGTCCTTTTGTGGGTGTGGTCTCTCTCCTCCACAGAGCGGAATTTGGTGTGGACTCCTCCATGCCTCCTGGATGATGTTTTGGGGTTGTTGCACAGTTCCAGAAGAAAAGAAGAAGAAGCCAAAGTCCCAAGGAAACAAAGGAGTTTAACTCTCCGTCTCTCTCTTCTGAGAAAAAAAAAGCCAAGAGGTGGGAAAAGCCGGAAGGTTCTTTCCTCCGCTCTTCAGCAGCAGTAGCTATCTCTGTGTCTTTGGAGCACAGGGCTGCTTTGAAAAGTTTGCCTGGCTTTTTTTTCTCTTTCTCTTGCACCCAGTTTTCAAGGCACAGAAAGGCACAGGATCATACCTGGGCACAGGGCAGGCAATATGGGATACAACATCATAAAGTCACCCCAAGACATTCCTTCCCTTATCCCACATCGTTGACTCAATGCCCAAACTAATACATTCTAACTCTACACACACACATTAATACAGATATATATAGATATATACAGCTATGTACAAACAGTGACAGTGCCATTCAGCAAGCAGTGGTATACAGGCATTCCACATTACAGATGGTTCTCACCCAACAATCAGATCTCCCTGCAGTACACAACGTGTTGTTCCATCTCTCTTCATTACCCACCATGTACAACCAGGTCCCTGAGCAAAGACAACCCCACAGATGGGTTTGTCTGTACTGGAGGCAGAATTAATCCATGTACTACTGGAACCTTATCTCCATCTACTGTATGTAGGGGCTCACACGGGGCTGGACCAGCTCGGTTGGTGGAACCTCGGTTGTTAACTAAGCAGGTGGCCTTTGCTAGATGCTGCTCCCAGTTTTTGAAAATTCCCCCACCCAGGGCCTTCAGGGTGGTTTTCAACAATCCGTTGCACCATNGGAGGCAGAATTAATCCATGTACTACTGGAACCTTATCTCCATCTACTGTATGTAGGGGCTCACACGGGGCTGGACCAGCTCGGTTGGTGGAACCTCGGTTGTTAACTAAGCAGGTGGCCTTTGCTAGATGCTG
>VZTD01005559.1:946-10975 GCA_013397725.1 Rhagologus leucostigma
AGCTCCGCAGTAAACTCCCGCCCTGCAAAAGACGGCAGAATTTTGAAAGTCTCTCCTCGAGGCCATCTCCACTCTTGCACTACTTCAAAGCCCTTCCTGTCAGCCGAGAAGCCGAGCGCCGACATACTGGCGCCATAAAGCCCAGCCCCACTCAATCAGCTGCCGGCAAGCCCCCTTGGCCGCCCTCACGGCCTGCCCGAGCCCTTGGCGCGCTGCCTGCCCCGAGCGGCCCGCAGCTGGCGCCGGCGCTGCGCCCGCCTGCGGCCCTGAAAACGCTGCAATCCTGTTATGAAGGGATGATGTGGGGGTTTAAATAAACCCCCGCCTTTTTCCCAGGCCTCTGGCAGTAGGCCGTAGCTTTATTTAGGTGGCCAGCACCCCAAGACCCACTCTCATTCATTAGTTCTTTAATAATGGCTGATTCAGTCTATTATAGAATGAATTATTTATTTAATAGATGCAAAACTAACAGATGTAAGACTAAAACGGACCAGTGCTACACACGAATAAGAGAAAAGGGAGTATTACATGCAGGGTTAAAGGTACCATCATTTTTACAGCTAGTGAAGAAATAATATAACTTAGGATCCAATGTTTCTTACAATCCAGTTCCTGGATGGATGCACATATCGAAATCCTTTCCCTGAATTCCCAGGAAAGTAACCACGGAATCTGTGTCCAGGCTCTGGGATGAAGTCTTACACATTTTCAGGGCATGTGGGTAGAAGGCTTCTTCCTCCATGATAATTGTGTGGGCTTTTATAGACATAAGAACCGTATCTTTTGATCAAGAATATTTACTTTTGTTTTATCTCTTCTCACATTTGCTTCCCAGACTGATGTTGATTCTTAGCTGCGGGCCTGAGCCCTTTTGGCACCAGAGATGACTCCATGCTGGGCCTGTGACCCACCTGGGTAATCTCTTGCATGTGCACCAACCATCTGTGGTGGAGAGGGGGTAGACACGTCCTGCCACAATCCACCCCTGTTACCAAAGACACTGGTTTTTTTCTCATGGAATGATAGTGCAGGTATCTCTTGCCTCCATGCTCTAAAAGCATCCACTTTTATATATGCGTGTGCCATCACTGAGTATTTTGATACACATTGTTTTCCTAGGCTGTACTATTTCTTCAAAAGATATTGTATTAATATGGATAAGAAGCACCTGCTATTACTTCAGTTTATGTATTTATGTATTAGCTCATGTAGCACAGATCTATGTATATATTTGGACAGAGAAAAAGAAAAATTTTTAGTGATAAACTAAAAGATTATAAGATATGGCATTGAGTTCAGAGTGTTTATGGTAATTGGGGATAATTCAACAAGTCATTTTACTTGTGTTGTTATCAGTCCATGTGGGATTAGTTGTTTCCCACCCTTTGAGTTTTAAGATCATAGGAGGATGAGATGTAAATCAGGAACAAAGAAGAGTTCGCAGCTGTAGCTTCTTGGTTGTATCAATTGAAGGAGTTCAGTGGATGGTCGGTGACTCTTGTATCTTTTCCTCACGCTTCTCGGCTCAGTCTCCTTCTTCAGTGAAGTTCAGCTTTGCTTAATGTATTAAGTGTTAGACTGAATCGTTAAAATCATGATATTCACGGACAAAAACTCTAACTAACTGAAGTTAGAAAGTGGTATGTTTATTACGCTGACGGGCGGCACGGGAGTCACCTCCTAGAGATGTGCCAGCACGTTACACAGTTATTTGCCTTCTATTTTTTTTACAAAGTGTTACATATTAATCACATACATATTTCTAGCACCTCCCATTTCTCACTTCTTATTAAAATGAGGTCATTAGTCCTTTGCGTGTGCGCAATTCCTTTTTCGATTTGGGTCGGTGGTCTTGATTTGAGTCAGTGGTCCTGAAAGATGAAGTCAGGGATCTCTTCATCACCATGAACTTTCTACCTTCTATTGTGGGCAAGCCTTGGCAAGCCTTCTGGAGACGTGTGCCGGTTTGGCCAAAAGCTAGTAATATAGCCCCTGAGAGAAAACCAGGTTGCAACCACCCTTCCCCCCCACAGGGTTCGGGAAAAAAGGAAATTTTTCCTCGAAGGAAAGTGAAAGAGATAAAAACTATTTATTTTAACAAACACACAGGAAAAGGATAATGATGCTAAATAATGAATTAAAACCCCCGCTATAGAGAGAAACCTGGGAAGATTTCAGAGTCCTTCTGTAGGTGTGATCTCTCTCCTCCTCGGAGCTGGTCGGTGAGGGCGTGGGCCCACCCCCGGGCCTCGGGGAGAAAACTCTCCTGATGTGTTCTGATGTTGTTGAAACAGTTCAGAAGAGAAGAAGGGAAAAAAAAACAACCAAAGTCCCAGGAAACAAAATTCAGCTCTCCATCTCACGCCAAGAGGGAAAACAAAAACCAGCTGGCTGAAGAAAAAGCAAGCAGGGTGCTCCCTTTGTGCCTTTCCGCAGTCAGACAATAATTGAGGAGTGTGTAATCTCTGTGTCCTTGAGAAGCTGCTTTGGAAAGTTCATCTGGGTTTTTTTTTTCTCAAGCTCAGTTTAAAGGCACAGAAAAGGCACAATACTACTTTTTGGGCATAGAGCATGATAGGGGATACACATGATAGAGTCACCCCAAGACAAGACGGTCCATACCTCCTGCCTGTATTCAATCATGCAATCTAGGTGCTAGCTATAATTCTATCAGCTTCTTTTGTCCTTATGACAATTAATTTACTATAAGCAAAGTTTTAGACAGATACATAATAGTGAATAGCACTATACTTAGCCAACTTATCTTTTGGTTTAATCAGTACAAATTGCTTCTAACTCCTAGCTAAAAAGTTTAACTAAAAAAAGTTTAACTAACCTAAAGTTTAACTCTTCATAATCTTAACTCAAGACAATGCTACAATAATCTAAGTAAATATATATGTATGTAGTACATAATGGTTTGATTGTCTCAGGGGAATCAAGGATGTAATGAAACTTAATTGGTTTTGCTCACATATGTTTTACCTTGAAGAGGTAGGGAGAGGTAATCAAAACTGATTCCATAATCATATGAAAATTCAAGTCATATTTGGGGTGAAATCCCTTTTACCCACTGGGACAATCAGAGTGAAGGTACAAATATATACAAAGCAATACTTGTGAAACTACAAATAATGCATAAATATCTATCAAAATAACTAAAACTATTAAATCATTTGGTACTTCAATAGCATTAAATAAGGTTTTAATGCTACATGAACAAGGTTAAATTTATTCTCTTGAGGTTTTTTAGAGAAAATGGTTATTGCCAGATTTACACATTTGTTAAATCCAATTTTGTAAATTTGGAATATAATCTATTTATCAAACATAAATGTTAGGATGTGGTAATTACACCAATTAATTTCTTCATGGTCATATTTAAATTTGGAATTCATGAAATCATCTCATTGAATATATTTTTCTTTTCTTTTGCATTTCATGAAAGATTCTAGTGTTCCTTTTAATTTCTTTCAGATCAGTTTGTATTTTCAGAGTCTGATCTATGTACACACAGCAGTTGTTGTTGGTAACTGTGGAAGCCAAAAGTAAATTCAAAGTTATTTGATTTTGTTCAATTACCTCTGAAATGTCAGTAAATTTTGTTTTTAATGTACTGATTGTATCATCAGGTTTTGTTGATTTATGGAGACTTGGGTTGTCTCTCCTTCCACGAGGATTTTCACTCCAGTTGGAGGAAGGCTTTTAGAGAATATGTTTGGTATGGAGTTCTCACTATTTTAAGACTTTCATGAAATATACAGAGGACTGAGAACAAACTAGTAATTGTAATTTGTTATCAGTGTCACAGTTTGCATTAGCGTTACATGGGAACTTCCCCTTCCAAGGTTCAGGTAACATTTGCTGTATGTGTGTTTAGGAAAAACAACATTGTTAGTTTTTGTTGGGATGGCTGATTAGCCATGCTGTGTTGTTGCAAACATTGATTTGTAAGCGTGAAAATGTAGACAATACCAAATTTAACATTTCTGCTTACAGCAGATTCGTTTGTTACTATGAAGTACATTATTGCTTCTCTGGGTCCAGAGCTGGCTTCATTCGCTTACAGGAGTCCAGGAATTTCAGTGGTTTTTACAGCTGTGCAGGTAGTGAACAGTCCTTTCACTGCTGCTTGAACGGCTTCTTGTTCCACGTCTGGATACACACCTAGCTTTTGTCTAGTGAGGGTATACTTAAACATTCAAGGTTATTAGAGAAAGCAAAACTATTAAGCAATAATAGATACGTTTCTACAGAGAGTTATGGTGGTGTTTCTATCTCCGGCCTCTAGTTGGAAACTCAGCGCTGTGCTCACTGCTGTCAGACAGGGCAGTGGAGGAGCGGTTTGCGAGGCTTCATTGAGAAACTTGCTTTGTTTCAGAGCAAAGCCAAACTTGCACAAAGGCAAGGGTGTCACTTTGTACGGTTTAGGACAGGGGGACTGGAAAATGAGTTACTGAATCTTGAAATACTAGGCTTTGTATCAGCATGCTTGCTTTTAGTGGTAATTATTTGTAACTGTTAAATGGTTTAGAGGTTTAATATAACTTATTTGCAAAGTTGACTAGAGTGGTTTGTTATTTTTTGATATGTAAGGATGGTTTTTATTTAAGCCTTAGTTGGTACTGGGAACACTGTATAAAAATATTTTACACACCTTCTTGGTCAACGGTTAGTCTTTGCTTTGTGTTGCAAAAATAAGATTTTTAGTGTGGCCTAATTTATAATGCAATCATGTACCAAATTGATAACAGTGTGGTGGATTAATTTTTATCTTTCTGACCTGGAGTGACTGTACTATACTGTTTTTCCCTATTGTCTGGTTATTGCCCAGAAATGGGTCCCATAGCTTTAAGCTGGGTCCGAGAGAAAGGCAGGGGAAGCCGAGCAAATTCTTCAGCACGGTTTATGTCCAAGGACTGACACACACTCCCCCGCATTCTCACTGCTGCAGAGCTGAGGGAGCACCTTCCTGCTTTTTAGCTAGGTTCTTGTTTGTTAGCTGAGGCAAGAAGTTTTTCCCGGGACTGTGGCTTCTTCTTGTTCTTCTGGGACTGTTCAGCTTTGCTCCAGTCCAAAACACCAGAACATCACCAGGACCCTCACGCCGAGGCCCGGAGGGGAGGCCCTGGGATGCTGTACCCTGGCTCCGGAGGACCTTGGGAGAAGCCGAGCAGGACTCCAAAAAAATCCACCATCTTTCTCCACAACGAGAAGGTTTATTATCTAACATTATTAATTTTTTTTTTCTCTTTGTGCCTGAGTGCACCCTGCTTGTTAAATAAAAAGCTTTTTTTTCACTTTTCTCCAAGAAATTCTTTTTGAACCTGTGGGGGAGGGGCTGCTGAAACTTGCCTTCCATTAGAGGATATGTTCATCTCAGGATGTTTCCTCCTAATTTGTCTCAAACCGAGACACTTTCTGATTGTTGTCAGCTAATCTATTTTGTTGTTACAATAGACTTGTAACATTTGGGGGTTTTTGCATGAGTTTTAACTCTGCAGACTCAATCCCAATCCATGTAAGTAAAGACAACCATTTAAACTTCTCTTTTTCATTCACTTGCCAATCTAACATTTCCACTGGCACAGTCACTACATGGCACCAGCCCAGATAATCATACAAATTAATCATACGGTTTTTGTCTTTCTTTTTACTACCAGTACTAAAACTTTCAATTCTCTCACTGGAACACCTCCCAGTTTTTCTTTTATCACTTGTACTCTTGTTTCAATATTTAGAGCTATTGTGGTGGTTTGAACCTGAGTTGATGGACAGTCGTTTAGACCAATAGCACTTCTCAAAATTTACATATTTAAACCTCGTGGAGATGCGGGAACTCTCTCTTGCTTCCGGTCAGGTAACTTGCTTGGACAGGTAACTGGGCATGGAGGCTGGCCTGGCGGAGGCCAGGCTGCGACCCGCGGCTCCGTGTGGGCCAGGATGGGCCCTCCCAGCGCGGCTGGAAAGGATCATGGCCGTGCTCTGTGCAAACCGGTCCTGTGGCATGGCATGGTGGGTGCGGCCGACGAACTGACACTTTACACCAGAGACCAGCTCCGGTCGCTGCCCAGCAGAGATCATGTGATCAACAGAGAGATAAGTTCAAAGCCTAGGCCCGGGTAAGATTAACCCCTTCAGTGCTGTAAGTTCCCCAGAAGAGATGAAACCTGCAGACATCAGTCCTNNTCTGTTCCTAGAGATGAAGATGATCCCAGAAGTAGATGAAGAGAACCTTTGCTCTTGAATAGCTCCTCCTTAAAATAATACCCCATTAGCTAAAGGTGAACCCTCGAAAACAGTTGTGGGGAAAGCTGTAAGTTGAGGGAAGGGACTTTACACATGCCAGCAGAAAACCACCCCGGGTGGCTGTTGTGCTGTGACACTGAAGCCACAAGAAGACTCTTTCTTGTGGAGAAGCCTCATAGCATGGGCAAAAGAGACTCCTCTCCCTAAGTGAACTGATGAAAGACTATTATAGAGGTGGTAAACTGACTGAAATAATCCCAAGTGTGTGTCTTTATGTTGTAAGTGGGAGGAGGGGGGAGGATGGGGGCAAGAGAAGTGTTCTGAAGGTTTATTCTAACCCTTATTATTCTTTTTTCTTTTAGTTCTGTTAATAAACTTCTTTATATTCTTTAAGTTTAGAGCCTGCTTTGTATTCCTCCTAATTCCTGTCTCACAGACAGTAAGAAATGCGAACAAACCCACTACACCTGTATTTCTATAAATGCAGTGGTATTCACTAACCAGTTCTGCTGCAGAGTGAGATATCACCACTATTGGCTTTGCCTTTGGTATTTAAATCTCATCTTTGCAAGCAAGCAGATCTTGGGGGGTTGAGGGACAGAGAAAACTGGTTTAATATCTGCCGCAGGCAGGGGGAGTTTCTATTGTCTATCTCTTCCTTTAGCAGTGTTAATTTGCATCTCTGAAGCTGCTCTCTTGGCTGCCACACACACACACACAGAGCAGTAATTCTCATATACACACAGATATATTTTAAAAAGAAAGTTAAAGTATTTGAACAAACTCTGTTTGTGGCTATCACAGAAAATCCAGGAATATAACTTCTTTTTCAGTAGTGGGGAGTAGATATGACATCTACTTTTGTAATTAAAGTTAGATTTGCTGGTTATTAGTTCTCAGGGGTTTCACCTTTTATAGGGAATTTGGTATTTAGCTGAAGGCAGCCACTCATACAAACTTGTCGTACTCAGGCACGAAAGGAACCACACAGACCCTGCTCAGTCAGGTAGAGGCCGAGACCACCAAAAGAGGGGGCCCTCGTTCTTTATTTCACATCATATAAATCTACTTCTAGGAATGGCCATGGATTGGAGGATGAAGTTACCACCTCTCCAACCACACTGGTCAGACGAAAAGACCATCAAACTTTCTCCGCCTCAGGAGACGGAATGAAAACAAAAGACGAACGTTAGGTAAACATAACTTATGTTTACATAAAGTGCATGAGAACTTAACGGTATTTACAGAAAGTGTGTGAGAACTCCATCACAGAAATGAAAACATTAAAAGACTGCAAAACTCAGGGCTACACAAACTGCCATTTATTTATGTGTAAATGTGTTTGGGATAGGTGTAGTGAAAAAGTTCTGAGTTAGGATTAAGTTTTGAGAATCAGTTTTTAAACACTGGCTTCTGTTTGCCTTTTTATTAGTGTCAGGAAAATTAATCCACAAACACCAGAGGTTTATGTCCAAAAAGGAGACAGAGGAGTATCCCTGTTACTTCATTCAAATAAAGGGAGAGGCCATGGGGCATTCCCCTGGGGTCTTTCNAGGGAGAGGCCATGGGGCATTCCCCTGGGGTCTCTCAAATTTTTGGAGGGCACAGCCTCCTATTTATCCTAATTTCCTGGCCACATTTCCCTCTTTCTTTCCCCACTGGCTGAGGTACTTGAGAGGTACAGACTTCCCAGAACACCTAATACCTAAGACTCCCTTCTAATGCGTAACCCCCCCTTTAATTAATTCCTATGGATTTTATGGTTCTTCCCATTGTTTCTTTCATGTCTCAATATCCAATTTCATTTATCAGCAGACCTACAGTTTTTTTTGTAAAGACAAATCTCTTTCCATTCATCAGTCAGTGGAATCCTCCCCATTGTTTCTTTCATCTCTCAGTGCTAGTTTTATCTACCAGGAGGCCCACAGCTTGTTTGTAAAGACAAGTCCCTTTCATTAGTTAAACAGAACAAGCAGAGTAAGTAGAACGCATTTTAAATTTTTTTTTTTGTTTTAAAATCTTAATTACACTGAAAAAGATTTTTGCAGTGTAACAGGTGACATTTATTATTAGAGTTAGTTTAACCAATTCTAATTTTATTTTATCTAAAACTTAAGTTTAGCTTTTGGCTTCTGTAGGAGTACTCAAAAGAGATTTCAAACTTTAGTGTTAACTACAAAATTTTAAAGGTTTCACTGCTCTTACATAGGAGTAATGCTGGTGATAAGAAGCTATTGAAATGCAGGAATGTGTCAGGGGTAGTTGGCTCAAGGGTGTTCAGTCTTTAGGGTTTGTTTTCTTTCCCTGCTGTAAAGGAGTGTTCATTTGTTTTCTGTGAGAGTGAGGCGGTTTTGAATTGCTGCTTTTTGCCCCCCACTTCTCAGAAAGCAGGCCTCGAGAGTTAAGACAGTTGTTAACCATTTCTCTACTAAACAGTCTCTTAGAAAATTTGGAGCTTTTTCAGCAAAGGTAAGATTCTTCTTTGCAGAGGCTGGAATATTTGCATCTGCATGTCTGTGTTTTGCTTGCAAACAGTCGGCTTTTGTAGCAGCAGTAGAGGTATTTTTAGCTGACTGCATAGGGGTAATATGATGAGAGTAACGACTGATCTGGGGACCTCACAGAGTCACACCTGAAACCGGTCAGAATTCACCCATGAGAGTTTACAGTGAAAATTTTGCAGCTTCAGTGAAACCCACAGAGAAGGCCAAGAAGATAATCAATGAGAGAAGATGTTCTGAACACAAGGAGAGGATGTCCTTGTTACGGGCCATTGAGAGTGTACCAGGAAGAAGTTGTGGATAATATGTAGCAACTATACTTTTGCTTGTATAGCTAATTGTTTTATTACCTGAATGGTCTTTGTTTGTTAAACAACCTTATTATTGTTTGCTAAGCAGCCAATCCCAATAAACCACAACCATTGTAAAGAGGTATAAGAATAGCAGTAGAGAAAAATAAAAATCTTTTCTATCCCTCTCAACTTTGGATTATGGCAAGTGTGTACTTTTATGTCCACTTAGACAAAACCACAGTAATATATTCCGCTTTTTTCATAATATTCATTCCTCCTGCCCAGTGTGTAATTATTAAGTCAGGAGGATCCGGTTCATGATGTAACAGAACACTTACAACTCAGAATTCAAAACTTTCTATATCATCCAATAATATTCCATTTTCCCCCATGAAACAAATTCTCCACAGATATTCAATTTCTGTTTTCTCTACCTTTTGTCCATATTTTTCCTGGAGATTTGTTGATGGCAGGGAATTACAGGGAGATGTTGTGACCATATTGCTCCTTAGACCACTTTGAAGTCCCTTGGAGAGTTCAGTTTTAAACATGGATGTTGATTTAAGTTCTGAAATTTCTCCCTCCTTAAGGGGTAGGGTTTCTGTGCTTTTGTTAGAATCCAGTTTGATAGGAATGAGAGAGATTTGTCTTTACAAACAAATTGTGGGTCTGCTGATAGGTAAAGATAGATACTGAGAGATGAAAGACGCAATGGGAAGAACCACAAATTCCATAGGAAAAGAAAAAAGGGGGGGGATATACATTAGAAGGGGTCGGTATTAGGCGATTCAGGAAGTCTGTACCTCTCAAGTTACCTCAGCCAATGGGGAAAAAGGGAGGGGAATGTGGCCAGGAAATTAGGATAAATAGGAGGCTGTGCCCTCCAAAAATTTGAAAGACCCCAGGGGAATGCCCCATGGCCTCTCCCTTTATTTGAATGAAGTAACAGGGACAGTAACAGTAACTCTGTCTCCTTTTTGGACATA
>VZTD01005560.1:0-11454 GCA_013397725.1 Rhagologus leucostigma
AAACGTGCCCCTGCTTTTCCTCTCGGTACCAAATCTCTGTCTTGGCTGGGTGTTGAGTGAAAAGCGATTGTACGTGGAAGTTTACTAAGTGTGGGAATTGCTGAAATAAACGCCGCGTCTTATCTTGTATGGAAGTATTGGGCTCCTCCCCAGATCCTCCCCGTCTCTCCATTTGTCGCTGCCGAGATCTGTGGTGGAGCACAATACATACGGGAAATAGCCAGAAATAGAGAAATCTGGTGCGGGAACCTGCGGCGGTCAGGCTCTGGGCTGAATCACAGCAGGATGCCGACTGTCAGTCTGCTTGCTCATCACCTGCCTTCACCGTCTACATTTTCCCGTGCTGGTCCGGCACACTCCACCCCCTCTCCGCGGCGGCTGCAACTGCGGCTTCGGGCCCCGTGCCCTCACACGGCCGTGGGACAGATGTCTGGCCGGAGCCTCCGGCACAGCCCGCAGTGAAGGGACGGCGCGGAGTTGTACCTCCGCTCCTTGTGACACGGAGGAGCCTGCGCAGGCAGAGCCAGGGCATCCTGGCACTGTTCCCTTCAGCAGTCCAAACCCTCCTCCCAGTCTACACAACGGGCAGACTGTCACTTAGGAGCACATTCCACCCCATCCCCTTCTGTCAGTAGCACACCTGTGCACAGATTAGGCAGCGAAGCCACACTTCGCTTAATCAACGCATTAGTTATCACTGAGTTTCTGTGTTGTCCTTAGCTTTCCAAGAACAGTGTCACACAGTCTCTTAAGGTGAAAATATCCTGGCACGAGATGGGGATAAAGTTCCTCTTCTCAGTGATGGTACGAAATGCTTTATCTTCTCAAAACTATGGCAACTGTGGACACTGAAAAGCTTTGGCAGAGGGATTTTTCAGCCTTCTGCTGCATTCTGTGAGAAACATAAGGTTCTCACAGAAACTAGGCAAAACACTGTTAAGGGTTTTTGTAAACTATTTCTCTATCTTTGCACCTGTTGTTTGTCAAGGAATTGTTATGATATTCTAACAAGAAATATTTTGAAATGGGTGTTCTGTGGATTGACCAATCACCCTGATGGGTGGTTGGTCAGAGGTCCAATAATCCTTTGCCATGTTGGCGACTCAACTTATAAAGACTGATTTATAATTAATTAAATCAGCCATTTTCTCTGGACTCTGGTCGTGTCCTTTCTCCTCGTCCCGGGCTCAACAGCGACAGGCAACCATCACAGACACAAGCAAATATTTTCCCAACAAGTTTAACATTTTTGCTTGCATATGAGCTACAAAAGTCTCACGGTCTGAGATGAAGAAAATCTAAATTAAAACACTCTTGGTGGATTTTTGCAGATGTGTCGTCTCTCTGCCACTGACCACCAGTTAAAGTCTTCTCCCTAACAGGCACTGGTGGATATGGTATTTTGCATGGGGAAAAAGCTAAGTGCCATGGAAAAGATGGTGAGTAACAGCTGGGATCAGCACCAGAAGGTATGGTAAAAAAAAAAACCAAAAAAAAAACCCCAAAAAAACCCCACGACCAGCAAAAAACCCCTCAACACACAAATACCCCCAAACAACAAAAAAACCCTAAAAACAAACAAACCCAAAAACAACCCACAAACAAACGAAACCCCACCACCACAACAGTAAAAAAACCACACACTAGAAAAACAATCCCAAATCAGTTTTTCTTCGGGAGTTGCTTATCAAACTGCATCTGCAAGGAACAAAACCGTAAGAGTCCCCAAAGTTAGTTTGATGTCTTTCTAGGCAAAAATTCTATGAAGAGCTGTAAACGAGTAAGCTGAACACATTGCTCAGGATGGATGTTCAAACCCGATATCAACGAAATGGGAACGGCAAAGACAAAGAAAAACATTTGCACATTTAAGACAGGGATTTTAACACCCTTTTGTTCTTGTAAAGTATCGTATTTCCCGCAGGAGCAGCCCACAGAGACATTTGACCGCTCTGTTCCTCTCCTAACTTTTTCTGTGCTTTCAGATTTATGGAGAACTGATTCTCTGAACACAGCATGGCGTTTGGAAGGTCCATCGTCAGTCCCACACGATGGAAAATCCAACCCTGGGCCGACAGTGCAGAGCAAAAATGCTTTTTTCGTCATAGTAACAATGTACAGGCAGATTTCATTGCAGTTCTGCTTGGACTTCTGCATCCAAGAGGACTCTGTCCCCATAAAAGAAACACACTTCTTGTTGGTTGGACATTCTTTCTCCTTTTTCCTTTGCCAGACTTGAAGATTACTTGTTTTTCAAGTTTTCTCGAGGTCTTGCGCTCCACCTGCTGGTTTTAACACCTGGACTTTGGGGTAGCATTCAGTCTCAGGTTTTACCTTCCATGTTGTGCCTGTTCATCTCAGACTCCGCCGGCTCCACTTTCCCGACTCAGCCTCATGCCAACCTCATCCCAACAGACTTGCCCAGTGATCCAGGACAGTGTGGCTGTCCCCAGTCACTGTCACGACCCCTGCCCCACTCACCATGTGCCGGTGCTGCACGACTGTGTCTTTGGTCAGAGAATGGCCCTTCCTGCCCAGCTGTCCCCTTTGTCTTTCAGCTCAACCAGCTTGGGGGAAGGGGGGGCAGCCCACTCCTCTGCTCCCCACAAACCTTTCTGAACTTATTTATTCCCTTAAGAATGTATTCAATGAAGCTAAGTTAGACTTAACATAAAGTCTTCTCCCCTTTCAAACAGCCATGACTTACACATCTGTCCTCTTCAAGTCTATTAGTGATGACAGCAGAGATTGAAGAATGAAACAAAAATTCAGCCACTTCCAAACAGTTCCTGAGACATCAGCATGATGCCAGCACAGTTCACTTTCTCCAGCTCAACATGCCATCACTTCCTCAAATATCTGATACTTGGAAAATATCAAGCTCCCCTTGAGTTGCATAAAGATGACTGAGAGGGGACCTTATTAATATGCATAGGTATCTGAAGGGAGGGTGCCTAGAGAATGGAGCCAGGCTCTTCTCAGCGGTGCCAAGCAACAGGACAAGAGGCAGAAACTGATGCACAGGAAATTCCACGTGAATATAAGGAAGAACAGCTTTACTCTGTGGCTGACAACACACTGGAACAGATTGCCCAGAGAGGCTGTGGAGTCTCCCTCACTGGAGATATTCAAGAACCATCTGGACACAATCCTGTGCAGTGTGTGCTAGGATTACCCTGCTTGATCAGGGAGGTTGGACCAGATGACCCACTGTGGTGCCTTCCAACCTTTCCCAGTCTGTGGTTCCATGACATATTGCTGACACCGTTCGACATTACATCTGCTTCTACAAATACTGGCTTCAAAGTATCACAGGTATCAGTAATGATGGCTATCAGCCTGTTCTGCCTGTTCCCCTTTCCTCCTCTACTCTTTCTATCATTCTTCCCAACCACCTCACCCATCTGGAGGTGCCTCCTGTTTGTTATTCCGTGAAAGTAAATGCATACCCATAATTTCTCGTCCCCACTCAGCCTCCCAGAGAAGGACAGTTTCTTCCTTACAGCATGTAAGGAAGCATGAATGGCCGTTCTTACCGAACATGTAGCATCCACCTCTTCCCTGCTGCATCAAATGTCCAGATGCCTGATTTATGGCACTGAAATGTGGTTTTGAGCTGCAGCAATTCAGCCAAGGAATGTGCTGGACATCTTTATGGTCAGCCTAGACAGAGAGGAGAAGCTTAGGATGGGTATTCTAAAGCACTAGAGAGGACAGGCTATTTCTTTGTCCAACTAAATGAGTAGTAAACCCTCTCACTACCTTGCTTCAAGTTATCTGGGAGAGATGGACAAAGCAGAGAGATGAGAGGCAAATGCATCATATCTTGAGGAGATAAAGACCTCCCAGAGGGACCAAAGCTGAATCAAAGCTGAGCCGCCCTGACCACCTGCCTTAAGGGTCTGTATGTCCAAGTGATAGTTGGCAGCATCCTGCAGGGAAGTAGATGTTGGTGATTGCCCCACACTTTCCTTTGCAGTGATCCTACCAAAAGGTGGGGCAGCAAGGTTCTCACGAGCTAGGTTAAGAGAAAGAATCATTGAAAATTAGATATGTCATAGTTACATCCTACTGATTTTGCTGATCTCATTCTGTGAATAAAATTTGTTTATTCTGTGAATACTGAGGCTGCATGCAGAGAAGCTTCCAGAACAATCTGCAAGGCCTATAATGCTTGGGGTTTTTTTATGGAGGAAGCAGAAAAAGGAAACAGCAGTTAGGGACTGTAGGAAAAAACCGAAGTGGCTCCTGGGAGCAAAAACCCACTGTGACTTCCTGAAAAGGGAAGACCACAAGCTTGTTTTGAAATGCTTAGATCTTCCCAACCTCAAAATACCATGGAAGGACCCGTGGATATCAGCTTTCCAATGTCTCAGCTTTCTTCTCAGTGCTCACCTGCAATGCTCTGATGCTCATCTATCATAACCTACAAGGAGTGAGAGTAGCTCGGATGCCCTCCACATTTAAATTACTGCAGTTATTTGCCCTCTTCCCATCCTTGTCGTTTTGCTTTCCACCATCAGTTGCAGATCTTCTGAGACAAGGCACCAGGCAGCTAAGAAGGGACTCAGCCACTCAGTCTCTGCCTGTAAAGCTTGCGGCTTGTAGGAGATGGTACAGCACAGTTCAGTTCTGCAAAAAGGTGTACCACTCGTAACTTTTCACTTCACCACTACAAATGGGAGTCAGACAGCTGCAGAAGCCAGGCAGAAGTCAGAACAAAAATGTTTTTCTTACCATCTTGAAATGGGAATAAAATCTCAGCCGTGTGTTGTTGCAGTCACCTTTGCTGAGGGTGTTTGTGGAGTGGACGGCCTAGGAAAGAGAGTGCTGCCTCCTTCCCCAGTTGGAAACAGCTGCTCTTTCCTAAAGCACAGGGCGAGCAACAGCAGTCCAGACAAGCCCCAGGTAACATGCACAAAGTGTGCACCAGCAAAGTCACCTTCACGTGACCTCTGATTAAATCACTAATATACACACATACATTAATCCAGTACAACAGCATTTTCATACATATTATATTTATATCACATTGAAATTTTAAATATTAAAAAGAAGTACAGTAATTTGACTGATTGATTGATCCGAACTGATTCTCGGAATTATCCCTTCACTGAGTTCAGAAGTTATCAAAAACTTTGTAGTCTGGAATGATCAAGCAACTATTTCTCTCTTGCTTTGAACCAAAATCAAACTGTTTAAAAATCTGAGTATTTTTTAAGAATTTAATAAAAAAAAAAAGCAAGCTGTATCTGTGGGTCCCCCTGTAATACCTAAATTTCCTGCCTGATGCCTACAATAGCTCTGGTCAGGGATTTTTTATTTTAAGAGATTGCTCTTTTATCTGGGGCCTTTAAATCTCTATGAATACAAAAAAAAATTTGTCATGAGGAAGAGTACTTTGCTGTAAACTGAACAGTATGTAATTGTAAGTTCTTCCCTATTAAGACATGAAGTTTTCTTACTCCTGTAACAACGTGTTATGGTTTAGAATATCATGATAAATCAGTTTTTAAATAAAATCCATCATACAGGGACGAAAGATGTCTTTCAAATCACCCAAAGTCTGCAATTACATCAAGGGCAGATTTGAGCTCCCTTGAGTAACTCTGTGACTTTAGTTATGCGGTTTTCTTGTACCGGGGGCACCCGTAAGTCAGAACGAATCTGTCTGCACAACATACATGAAGTACGACTGCTCTGTAGCACAAGCATCAGGAAGGGCTTGAGAAAATATTGAAGTTACTGTGCAGCCTTAGGCAGGCCCAGGTGAAAAATACGTTAATGGGGCTCTGCAGCTACAGGCTTAATGCATGACTCAATCACCCTGTTTGAAGCATGCATATATAGGCTGCAGTCCTGCCTCCTCAGCTGCATCTGTGAGATGGATGTCTCCATACAGCCTCCTGAGCAAACACTGAAAGTCAGTCACAGCCATAGTTCGCTCGGCGAGATTAATCACAACACTGAAGTGCTGAAATTGATGGCTATAGACTGTTCAGAAGGGTCAGGAAAGAAGGGTGGGGGCAGGTTGTTCTCTACATAAAAAAAAACCAGAAAAGTGGATTGATTGCACAGAACTGTCTTAGAAAAACAGTGATGAACAGCTAAGAGCTTCTGGGTAAAAGATTGGAGGCCAAGCCAACAAAGGAAACCTTGTGGTCGGTATTTACCGCAGCCGATCCCGTCAAAAGGCAGATGGTGATGAAACTTCTTTTTTCAACTACAGGTGCCATCATATTCACAGGCTACTGGGTGGGAACATCAATCAACCTGACATCTGCTGGAAAAGTGGCGCAGAAAGCTGTTAGTTATCTGGGAGACTCCTAGAGCATGTTGAGGATAATTTTTTAATCCAGGTGAAAGAAAGCCCAACTGGAGGAGAAGCACTACTTGACCTGTTCTTGCCAACAAAAATTAACTAATTGAAGAGATCAAGAGCAGTGGTAACCTGGGCTGCTGCCTGAGCCCAGACCTATCACAAATCTGAGGGATATGGGCCAGGCAAACCATAAAGACAAGACCCTTAATTTAGTAAACATTCAGTTGTTTAAGAAAACAGGGGATGGAAACCCCTGGGAAACTGCCCTCAGGGACAATGGAGCAGGACAAGCCTGAAAGCTATTTAAGGACATTTGTCTTGTAGAGCAGGTGCACTCGATTCCCACATGTAAGAAAGCAGGCCAGGTAGGCAGAAGACCAATATGGTTGAGTAAGGACCTTCTGGTTGAACTGAAGTGCAACAAACAAATGCACGGGCAGCGGAAGCAAGGACTCAGATCCTGGGATGAATATAGTGTGCTGTCCAGGTGTGTAGGGATGGAATCAGAAAAGCTAAAGTACATTTGGAACTGAATGTGGCAAGGGATGTGAAGAATAATGAGGGCTTCTGGAGGTACACTGATCAGAAAAGGAGGAGTAAATAAAATGTGCCCCCCAATAAAAAGACTGGAGATTTATTGACTACTGGCATAGAGAAGACTGAGGTACCCAACAAATTTTTTGGCTCAGTTTTCACTGGCAGTCTCTCTTTCCCATCTCCGAAGTCCATGAAACTCAAGGCATAGAAGGGGGGAACAAAGTCTCTCCTACGTAAGTAAAGATCAGGTTCAAGACCGTCGGAGGAACCTGAATATGTACAAATACATAGCACCTGAGGGGATTCATGCCAGGGTCCTCAAGGAATTAGCAGATATAGCTGCAATACAGATATTGTTTAATATTTTCATCAATAACATAGTGGGCTCGAGTGCATCCTCAGCACGCTTGTGGGTGACACCATGCTCAGTGGTGCCATGGATTCACTGGAGAGAAGAGATGCCATGCAGAGGGACCTTGACAGGCTTGAGGAGTGGACCCACGTGAACCTCATGAAGTTCAACAAGGTCAAATGCATGGCCCTGCACCCAGGTCAGGGCCATTCCAAATATCACTACAGACTGCAGGATGAACTGATTGCAAGCAGCCCCGCACAGAAAGACTTGGACATATGGGTGGATGAAAATTTGGACATGAGGCGGCAATGTGCATTTGCAGCTCAGAAAGCCAGTTCTATCCTTGGCTGCATAAAAAAAAGCACGGCTAGCAGGTTGAGGGAGGTGGTTCTCTTCATTCACTCCACTCTAATGAGACCTCACCTGGAGTACTGCATCTAACTCTGGGGTCCCCAGTATAAGAAAGACTTGGAGGAGGTCCAGAGAAGGACCATGAAAATTATCAGGGAGCTAGAACACCTCTCCCATGAAGAAAGGCTGGGAGAGCAGTGCTTGTTTGGCCTGGAGAAGACAAGGCTCTGGGCATACCTCAGTGTGGCCTTTCAGTATAGGAAGGGCACTTATAAGAAATACAGAGAAAGGCTTTTCGCCAGGGCCTGTAGTGACAGGGCAAGGGGCAAGGTTTAAAAAGTGAAAGAAGGTAGATTTAGATAGGTTCCAAGGAAGAAATTTTTCATTATGAAGGTGGTGGGACACACTGGAACAAATTGCCAAGAGAAGTTGTTGATGCCTTCAGTGGAAGATTTCAAATCCAGGTGGGATAAGACTTCGAGCAACCTGGTCTAGTGAAAGATGTCCTTGCCCATGACAAGGAAGTTGGTCTAGGTAATCTTTGAAGGAGCCTTCCAACATGAATTGTGCTATGATTCCATAGTGCACCAAGCCACACGGGCTCATAGGAAGGACCTTCCTGAAAGCATTTATCCATATCAGATAAGGAGAAAAGGAAGTCCTTGAATTCCTGACTGAACTTTGGAAAAATTTCCTAGAATCATTACATCATAAAATATGCCGAGTTGGATGGGAGCCATCAGCACCATCAAGTCCAAATGCTAGCCCTGTGCAGGACACCCCAAGAGTCACACCATGTGCCTGAGAGTATTGTCCAAATGCTTCTTGAGCTCTGTCCGGCTGGTGCTGTGACCACTGCCCACAGACCAAATTACCTCAGCCACTCTTCATACAACTTCCCTTCAAGGCCCATCACCATCCTTGTGGTGCTTCTCCAGATACTGTCTAATTACTTCATGACTTTTTTATATTGTGTCACCAAAACTGCCCCAGCACTGAAGGTGAGGCCACCCCATTGCAGAGCAGAGCGGGACAATCCCTTTCCCTGCCCAGCTGGCGATGCTGTGCCTGATGCCCCCCAGGTTATGGTTGGCCCTCCTGGCTGCCAGGGCACTGCTGGCTCATGTTCAACTTACCATCGACCAGGACCCCCAGGGCCCTTTCCACGGCACTGCTTTCCAGTATCTCACTCCTCAGTCTATACACACAACCAGGATTGCCCTGTCTCAGATGCAGATTCCAGCACTTGCCCTTGTTAAACTTTGCATGCTTCATGATTGCCCGCCTCTCTAATTCGTTGAGGTCTCTCTGCACTCGAGGGAGTTGACAGCTCCTCCCAGTTTACTGTTGTTGGCAAACTTAGTATTCCTTTGAGCCCTGCATCTAAGTCATCAATGAAGATATTGAAGAGAATTGGGTGAGGATGGAGGCCTGCAGAACCCCACCAGTGACAGCCGCCAGCCTGATGTTACCCCACTCACTCTAACTCTTTGTGCTTGACGCGTGAGAACCAGTCTGCCTGACATATTGGGCACTTGGTTCCCTGTAGAAGAGCGTCTCCAATTACAATTACCTTTCTTTTCCTCTTAACAGAGGAGGTCTTGATGTGGGGTACAGATGGTGCTGGTTTAGGAGGCCCCTCTATCCCAGAAGGGTTCACCTCATCAATTGTCTGGCCTTCTGCTTCCAGGGCCTCATACCTGTTCTAGAAGGTGCCAGCCCAGCTTGTTAAGTTTTCAGGAGGAGGAGGAGGAAGCTTCCTCCTGGTCCACCACTTCCAGATATCTCTGTCCACTGTATTCAATACATGTTCTGTTACCAGAAGGATCAAGGAAATCACTAGCTGTGCTCCTGATCCTTCAACCTATTGTCCCAAGGCCAAGTGGTATTCAATAAATGTTCTGTTAGCTTGACAACTTTTTTAAAGGGAAAAATAGAAGACAGAAGTAATTTTGTTTTTACTGAGTAGATCATAATATTTGAAGCAATGATTTTTTAAAAACAGGTTCACCCATTAAATTAAAGGAATTAAACTTATTTCTGCTTCCCTCCTCTACCTGAAAACCTTTGCAAGATCTCTTTCCATTTCCTTCCTTGTTTAGCCTAAAACTAACTGTCTATGATTGTGAAAAACCAAATTTAAAAAGTCCAGGTAGGTGGCCAAAATTTTGGAGGACCAGGAAAAGGAGCTTTTAGGAAAGCACATAGAACGCTCCAGGAATGTGCTGCTACATCAGGTGTTTGGAAGAAGGATAGAGGCCTAGCCTAAACCCAGGAAAATGCATTTGCAAAGGTTCAAAAGAATTTAAAGGTAAAGGTACTAGTGACTCTGAGTGATTAGAATGGATTAAGATACAGAATTTGAAGGAAATATGTATGCTACAGAATTATCACCCAGAAATTTCTTCCCGGTGGTATGTATCCTTCCCAAGAAGTTCACTTCTGTGACAATGTAGTTCACAATCCAAAATTCACAGCAGATTCAGCAGGTGAAACTACCATGAAATATAACATCAGGACAAAACCAAATCCACATCATCTTCTGTTTTTATCCTCTCTCACATGATGTTATCCTGCTGGTTGTCTTGTCTAGAAAAAAGCCTCTCTGAAATGCCACCACATCTCTTGACATCTGTAAGTACACCCCAGTCAAGATAATCTAGTACCACTGACAAGTTCTTAAAACTGACCACACCATCATCAAAATTTCGCAAGATGGTGTGTGACGTTGTATTATCAAAAGAGAGTGAAAGAAGCCAAATAACTACATTTACAATCATATGAATCAATCACCAGTGTCTCCTAGTCTTTCCCACAGTGTAGTACCAATACACTATCCAGTTGCTATCCAACTCATCACAAGAAAAAATCGTTTTTATGTATATTCAGTTTATCCCACATCACAATACTTATGCATTGGAAAAAGCCATGCCCTTGTTTCTCTCAGCAGTTCTGAGGAGAAAAATTTTTTATTAAATCACTTGAATTATATTATTTTATTAAAGAAATGCCTGCTGCTTTAGGTCTATTTTTTGTACTGAAAACATGTACACTGTATTTTGATTTTATTTTGTTCTCCTTTTCATAAAATTGCTGATTGTGGCTGACAAAATTCTTGAATTACAATGTAAAAGTAAGAACAAAAATAAACACTACCTTAAAATAAGAACATAAAAATGAATGGGTTTATCTACTGTGCATCACAAAAAGAAGTATTTCAGAGGAAAAAATGGGAATATAGTTCACCAAAAATTAATACAAGGACGCAGAAAACCCAGGGGGACAGAGAAGGAACTTCTATATGTTATTATAGGATTTTAAAGAGAGCTGATGATTTAAGAGAGCTGCTTTCCAGGTTAATGTTTCTGGTGAAAAAAGTCTTTCTTTTACTTTTTATCAGCTCTGACTACAGCTAAATAGGGCAGTGTACCCAAAGGTTTCATTATTTTGAAAAGATGAAGACGTGTTACGGAAAACAACTCATAACCCAGATACAGAGCCGAGTGACTACCTTGTGTTATTTGCATCTTTTCAAAGCTAGATTACGGTAAGATAAAGTCTCGAGATTACCCCCATTTTGCAGGACCTTGATGAAGAACCCTCTCAGAAACATGTATCCGATGTCATCGAGCCAGTAGTGTCAGAAGCAAAGTTTTAATTCAAAAAGAGAAATAAAAATCTTACGGTCCAGCTCTGCATGCAATCCCCTAACTCGGGGATTACTGACTCGCCTGAGACTCATTTCAAGTCTCGGTTGAAACAAACCTCGCAGGACAAAAATATTCTCTGTCCTCAGCAAGAATGCTAAGAAACGGGGTGCCGCGGTCCAGTACTTTTTAAGGAAAAAACACTTTTTTGAGAGGGAAGAAACACAAGGCGGGCGGCAGGG
>VZTD01005563.1:13212-72995 GCA_013397725.1 Rhagologus leucostigma
CCCCCTTTCCTCTGTTAGTATTCATTTTCTATTGTTGGAAGGGGATTGTTGAAACCCTTTAGAGGAGAACACTCATTGCAGAGTGTCCTCTCTTAAGTTTGTCTCAAAAACTAAGACAAAGAGGCATAGCCTGTCTTCACAATGATCAGATTATCCTTGAGAGGTCCCTCACTTGGCAGAGTGTATTCCAAGACAGAAGATAGTCTGAACCTCTGTATTGAATATTTTTGTATTTAAAGCATATTTGAGGACAGAAGGTGCTTGGGCTTTTTCATATTGTACTTAGGTTTTCTAAATAAAAACTACTTGTCTGCAATTAATAAAAAACTTCTGAGAAAAAGGTAGGTGAACTGCAGTGTAAATCCCCATTTAAACAACTGCAATTAAACAAAGTAATAATATGGTTGTAGGGATTCTTTGGAGAAGAAACTGTGATATTGTTGTCCAGCGTTAGTTGCTAATGTTAGAGCAAAACAATTATTTTTACAACAACAAACAAGAACATTGATTTCACCTACGTTCTACCTAACTGAAAGACCAGGAGTTGCGTATTTTGATATTTTTGTAGTGATTTAACTCCTTTAGCAGAACTCTTTGTCGTTTGCTTCTCTGTAAATAGTCAAGTTCAGGATAAAAAAGGACAAAAGAGATTTAATTGTCTGAGTTCTCTACAAATTCCTGGTTGTTTCTAGAAAAAGACTTGAATGCAAAATAAAGATTTTTTTTTTGCTAAGGTTGCAAGTACTTGTTTTATTTTTTTTCACAAAAAGACATAAAATATTTACAGTGGGTTCTGTATTCATGCAGTAGTGTCTAGCCAAAATAATAAGTTTGACTATTTATTCTCTGTAATTGTGTAACAATGATTTAACTCTCTGCATCTTATTACAGATCATGTAATGACTGAACTTTGGTTAACTGAGGGTTTAAATGCATTATCCATCGAACGTTTGCAGAAGCTCATATTGTGATGTAGTGGCTTCTGTGCTAACACTTGTTATGGTTTTGTCTTCCCTATGCACTGACAGGAGGAAATTAAAGAAAAGCTTTTTTAAAGGTTAGTCAATTACAGATAATATATTTTGTTTTGCAGATCTAGACTCCCACATGATTTATTTTTCCAACAAAGCGAATTGAGCCCATAAATTAATGCTTACCCTTTATTTACAGTTTAAAATTTCCAATCAAATTAAAAGTGACAGAATAAGGAGGCCCTTTGCATTTTTCAGTGTGCTTCATCTTACATGACAACTTCTAAGATATGAGTTGCACCATTTAACTAACACTCTCCAGTCATTTGAATATCATTAAACAGTATTGGCAAGTAAACATTTCTCAATTAGACAAGGTACTAAAATTAAGAGAATCTAACATCTGTTTTCGTCTTGGTTGCAGTCTCCTTCCAGTCCTTGAGCTTGTCACTTCGCCTTCCTAGAACTGTTTTCTCAATAGGTGAGGTTGGGACACAATAAATGTTTTGGGAGGGGTTCGAGACCCAAAAATGAACACAAGCACTGTAGAAGTAAAGAGTTTTAGTTAAGAACAAACTGTTTTAGCACTGTTAGGATGGGATACATAAAACCAGAAGAACTAGTCCTACTGAAGCATTATAGTATAGATCTTGCATTTGGGTGCTTTCCTTAAAACCAAGCAGATGTTCTGAATCACGTGAATGTGGGAAAAGTTTCTAAGTATTTGCGAAGATTCCTGCAAGTTCTTTTGGTGAGTTTCACGTAGACACAGGTTTCTTTTTATTCTCCTAACTCTTGGAGAGGCAAGCATTTTCTTTGTTCTTTGAGTACATGTCTTTTTCAAGACTCAGTTAATGGCTTGCCTAATCTATTACTAATTATAATTTACTCCATGTAACCTCACTTACCTTCCACTACCATGGAAAGGTTGTAGGGAAACCAGGTTTCTAGCTTAAAGGAAAAGCTGGGAAAAGATCTTGCTCCCAAGTCCCCAACTTGATTGCTCTTGTTTCTAACTGGTTGCAGTAATCAAAATTGTTGCCTAGTGAGACTTGCTGACTAAGTGAATCAGAAACTATAGTGTTCAGACTCAGAGCTACAACTATGTTAAAAAGGATATGAACACTCAGCTAGCATGTCTAAGGTTGGCATTGAGAGCTGTTTTCTCTGGACTTAGATATAATTAAGTAAGTTAAAGGTTTGCATATCATTTTGGGTGTCTTAATCATAGCTGTATCATTCCAGGCTTTAAAAATTAGCTTTAGTTTTTGGTAATGCTACAATAATTTGTGTTAAAATTGGCCATATTAAATACTAAAGAAAACGAATAGCAAATAGTTTGTAGTTACTTTTGGTGATACAGATAGAGCAGCACTTTACTATTTCTTACTATCTTCCAAAAATAGGACAAAATAGAGTTGTCTATAGATGCCAGGCTATCTGTACTGCAAAAATAGAAGTAAGAAAATGTATTTTACATACTTTTTATGAGGTTCAGTGAAAAGCATTCTAGACTTGTACTATCTTTAAAGCGTTTTCTCTTCCATCTGACATACCTAATTTATACGGTGTCGTGGCCTCAATTTTCTGCCTCTAAACATTTTTCTTTGTTAGGGATAGGCAATAAATTTAGACTATAAAGGGAATGCATCATGGTAAATGATGAAAAATTGGATTTTTAAAAAGCTTAATTAGATTTAAATGACACAATCTTTTCCCTGTAATTGTTTTCTTTTATTTTTTTTTAACTATGTCTGCCAAGTAAGTACAACAAATTCCTGTAATGTCAGGAAGCAAAGTATAATTCAGATTAATAGTTACAGACAATTTTCTTAGCAAAAGGGTGGAAATGACTCAAACTGATATGGCATGAGTGCTTGTACTTGCTCTGGGATGCCTCGTGCTTAGTTTTTTTCTTTCTGTTCCTTTGAAAGGATAAGAGCACAACAGATCTGGCACAGAATCATGTTGGTGCTTGTGCTGCTTGTCCATTTGCAAAAGAAGCATAGCTCATCCTTCACAGAAGCATTTAGGTTGGAAAAGATCTCCAAGATCATTGAGTCCAACCAATGGCCAATGGCTTGTCAACCAGACAAGGGCACTAAGTGCCTGTCTTGGGGTGACTCTATCATGTGTATCCCCTATCATGCTCTATGCCCCAAAAGTAATATTGTGCCTTTTCTGTGCCTTTAAACTGAGCTTGAAAAAAACCAGACGAACTTTCCAAAGCAGCTTCTCAAGGACACAGAGATATACTGCTCAGTTGTTGTCTGACTGCGGAAAGGCACAAAGGGAGCACCCTGCTTGCTTTTTCTTCAGCCAGCTGTTTTTTTTATTTCCCTCTTGGCGTGAGATGGAGAGCTGAATTTTGTTTCCTGGGACTTTGGGTTTTTTTTCCCTTCTTCTCTTCTGAACTGTTTCAACAACATCAGAACACATCAGGACAATTTTCTCCCCTAAGCNACGTCCCATGACTCTACCACCTTCCTGGGCAGTCCATTCCAAAGTTTAACAACCCTTTCCTTGTAGAAGATCTTCCTGTTGTCTAACCTAAACCTCCTGTTGATAGTTGTCTGGGAGATGAGCCTGATCCCCATCTGGCTACAGCCTCCTGTCAGGGAATTGTAGGGAGTGATAAAGGAGCCCCTCAGCCTCTTTTCCTCCAGGCTGAGGCCTCCAGCTTTCTCAGCTGCTCTTCATCAGACTTGTGCTCCAGACCCTTCCCCAGCTGCATTGCCCTTGACATGGTCCAGCACCTCCACGTCTTTCTTGCAGTGAGTGGCCCAGAACTGGACACAGGATTTGAGCTGTGGCCTTACCAGTGCCCAGCACTCAGGACAATCACTGCCTTGGTCCTGCTGCCATGCTATTGTGATAGAGGTTGGGTGCCATTGGCCTTCTTGGCCACCTGGGCAGACAGCTGAATAAAGGCTAGAGGCTAATTGAATGTCTCCATTCTGAGCGTTCAGACAAGGGAAGTCTGAGTAAGTGAAAGCAATACATGTAGAAGGGACAATGATGCTGACAGTAGTTGCTGCATAGCCAGTGCAGGGCTGCAGTTTGCCTGTGTTGAGGACTTGCTCTGAGAAGGGCATGACAGGAAAAGAAAGGGTGGAAAAGGGAGGACAGACTTGAGGGAGACAGTTTTGGAAATTTGTCTGGTGTTTTCTATTACTGGCTTTGTATGTGCAAACGTCGACTGGCTTTGACAGAAATGGGTAGTGATTCAGTTTGTGGTACCAGGATTGTTACAGGGAAAGCTGAAAGAAGACCAAATTGTGTAGTGCCTTTTGTGAGGTGAATTTGAGGCCAGAATGGGATCCCAGTTTGTGTTTCCAGAGCTGAAAATAATACTGCAACTGCAACAGCTCAAGAAAACAAACAGTTATGATTGCTCATATGTACTAATGAAAATCAGATGGGGAAAAAAAAAAAGTAAAAGCACTTTGAAAAATACCATAGAATTTCATGCTTCATTAAAAGATAAGAACTTCCTTGCTAAAATAATAATAAAAAATATTTTTTCCAAATACTAATCTTGAAGTTCTGTAAAGAGCGCTTGTATATCTATGACCAGACCTAACACAAGAGATGATGTGAATAGAAAGTGGATAAATGTTAAAATTAAGTAGTTGATACAGAATTTTTTTAAACTGCTTTTTCAGCAGTGTCTATACTACACTTAATTGTTTTGAAATAACATCACGTTAAAAGAGAAAAGCATATTGATGTAAAAAAGGTGATGTCAATTTTAAAACTTAAGAAATAAATTTTAAGTAATGAACTGTTCCCATTCTCATTTGGAGTATTGAATTTCAGCTGGCTTTGCTCTTGGAACTGTGTAGACTTACAGCTTTTGTCTGTGTGTATCTTTGTAAGGTAACAAAGCTGCCAGATAAACAGCACAAGTTAATACAGCCCAGGATACTGTTGATCTTTGCTGTCTGAGCACACTGGAGACATTTCTTCCATTTGCTGGTCTTCCTAGACCTCTTAAGTCCTTTCCAGCATATTTGCTCCCTGGCCAGGTGGTAACCATCTGGAGTGCAGGACTTCGCACTTGACATGGTTGGACTTCTGGAAGTTCCTGTCAGCCCATTTCTCCAGCCTGCCTAGGTCTGTCTGGATGGCAGCTCTACCCTTGGGTGTATTGACTTGTCCTCTTAGTTTGGGGTCATCTACGAACCAGATGAACAAGCCTTTTGTCCAGGTCAGTGGTAATAATTCTAAACAGGACATATTTCAGGATTGATCCTTGCAGTATTCCTTCTTGCTGGCCTCCAGCTAGGCTATATCTGATGATGACTACTTTGAGCTCAACTATCCAGCCATTTTGTTACTATTTACATGTGTTCCTATCCAGAACACATCTAAGCTGTGATATGGATGACTGTGGGAGTCAGTGTGGAAAGTCTTGCTAGAATCCAGATAAATGAAACTCACTGCTTTTTACCCCAGCTCCATCTATTTCATCCTAGAAGGCAATCAGGCTGGTCAGTCATAATTTACCATGCTGCATATTAGCCATAATCTTCTTTATTTGCCAAAAGGTACTACCTCCATAATTAATTGCTTATTAAGCAGTACTTTGGCCTTAGCTGATGGTATACATACTTAGTATTGCTGTTCTTTTGATCCAGCCTTAGAAATCTGACTTAGTTCCCATTTCCTGTTTTTCTGTGATTGAGGTCAGTGGAGAGCTGAGTTTTTATCTGTGCCAGTCTCCCACTGCATTCATTGCCTTTCTGAGCTGCAATAGTTACGGGTGTTGCTGGTGTCAGCTCTCAGATGTGCTGCCAAGTTACTCTAAGTCCATCTCCCTTTCCTTGGTTACCAGGATGTCTTACCTGTTTGAGCATGTAGAAGGCTCTTCCCTTAAATTCATTTCTTGGTCATGCCACCTGCTTTTCTGTTCACTGGGATGATGAAAGCTTCACATCACTTTTACTGAAGTTACTTCTCACAAACCAAACTTGTTATTTTTTTTCCTCAGTGTGATTTTATGTGATAAAGCTAAAGGGATAAATTGTAGGAAACAGGTCCAGTGATGGCTTCTTGGACTGTCTGAAAGCATTTTTACTTTTCTAAGAAAATTTGCTCCTATAGTAAAATGTAAACCAAGCCACTTTCTACCAAAATGATACAATTTAATGTTCCTTGTTTCTGTGCTTGAGTATTGATTCTCCTTGATAGCATTCTAAATACAAATTCCTTAAGGTTCTGCCTTTCATATTGAACTATCTTTCTTACAGCAAGTAAATGTATGACCAAATAGTATAGTAATAACTTTCCAAATGCCCTCTTTGAAAAAGTATTTTGGAAAAATGTAGTAACTCATATATTCCAGTCCCACAATTCTGAACAGTTTAAGAAACCACTGTATGTACAGTAGAAATGAAAAATCAGATTCCAAGAAACATTGTTTTAATACATTATTCACGAAAAGTTTTGCTCAGGGAATTGGAATGATTTTATGTTGCTTAAACAACACACAGGATTTTTTTCCCGTATCCCTTTAGCTAAATCAATGTCTTCTCCCTGCTTATGCTCAAGTTCAGTCTGTTAATCAGGCACATTCTGAATTTCACAATTTTAAAATGTCTGACGTAGGAATTTTAGCTGTTTGATGTCTTTGTATAATTTTCGTGTTACAGTTACACGGTGACATTTTCTAGGGACCCAATTTGATATCATGGCAGCATATTTTTTCTGCAGGAGTCTGCTATAGGTGAGATTAATCAGGGCCAAACACTTAGCTTGTACCTGGCTGTAGCCTGGGTCTGAAAATGCTTTAAAAGCAGCTATGTCTGGAATCATTTATCCATTGATCAACTTAGCTTAAACCACATGAATGTAATTGTTAAAATATGGATCCGCCCATTGGATCCATTGGATCCGCCAATTGGTCTATTAGTGACCAAGTCTTGGTTATCTTGACTTAACAGAAGTACCATCTTTGCTATTGCTTCATTTTTCTGAGCTTGGAGCAATTTTCTGCAAGGTTACAACTAAAAGTTAACTTGCAGTATGCATAATATTTGCAAAAACTGCTTAATGTAACCCCCTATTTGCCACAAATGTATACGTCTGTATCACAAATGCAGGAAAAGAAAGGAAACAAAGAAGGAATACAATTTAAAACAATTAAAGCTACTCTAAAAATGAGTATTATGTGTCACCTCACATTGTAACAAATCAGAACAGTTTTTACAAAACGTCCTTGATTAAAACTCCCTAATTAAAATTTCAGTTAAAGGAACAGGACATTTCGACAGTCAACTTGAAAGATTCCTCTTTGCTGTAAGCTGTAACACATTTGTCAAGGTGTGTTATTTGTCTTTCTAAATGTTAATGGTTTTCATGATTGACAGATGTTTGGCTGTGAAAGTTATTGTTAAACACAGAAATTCAGGAGTATGACTTGATGAAGCTGCCATTACTTTGAGAGGAATTGGTTTTTACCCATTAACATTGTCTTCCACTGCAAAGAACTTCAAAATAATGGTTGTAATCAGATTGTTACTTCTGAGCCATTACACAATTTACAAATTTAGTTGGTCATAATTTAATGTTACTGTTTGCTTCTGTATATAAAAAGGTTCTTTTCTGTTCTGAGATATGCCTTCTAAATATTCTTAGTTCTGCCTTTCACCATTTGGGTTTTTTTGTTTGGTTGTTTTTTTTTTTTTTCCGGTTTGCTGAGGGTTTTTTTGACCTTTAAAACTTGATCTGTAACTCTTAAGTGACTAAGAACCTGTTATACTTGTTAGGTAGCTTGGAAAACAAGAATCTGTCTCAGAATCATCTTTGCTAGAATATTGGGGTTTTTTTCAAATTTCAAGCCTACACAAAGCCAAATTATTATTTATATTCATGTTAGAGATTAAAAGTTGTTTTCCTTTGCTACATAGCAAACTGTACAGAGTGCTGTGATATTGTTATTTGAGTAGAAATATAGTAATTTCTTTTCATACTAAAAGTCCCAAGTTCCTTGTAATTGTCTTTCCTTTTAATGTCATTATTTTGAGCTTGCATTTCTTAGATTTCTTTTGATTTGCATATGCACAGAAAGAATAACTATATAAAGAAGTAATCATGTGTTCTTCTAAGCAACTCAGTTTTGCTTCTCTTGTCTTTTCAACATTGCTCAGTTGTTCTTTATACTTATAAAAGATATTATGATCTTTTGTATTTTGTTGTTTAAAAGATAATATAAGTGCCTACTAATGTGATCTCGTTTTCATGGTACAAATCTCTGTACACTTTTTGCATAGAATCTTTTCAGGGTACATGCTGCATTCTATTAAAATCTTTCAATTAATGGATCCTAAATAACCTTTACAGAGTTTGGCTAATACTGTTCTAGAGTAGTAAACAGATCTATACTACTCACTGATTGTTGCTGTAGCTACTTTGGTTTGGACAATAGGCTAAAAAAACTGAAGAGATCTTTCATTTTCAGGGGATTTTTTAAAAAATGACGTCTACATATAACAAGTTTAATGATTATCAGAATAGTTTTAGGAAAAAAACCCCGAACAAACCACCACCAAATAATTTTTAAGTTTTTGTCTCATTGACAAATTTTGTCAAGTAATTTGAAAAATTATCTCTGGTTACCCATGGATTTGAAACTCCACATATGTGGAGTTGGTGATCAAATACTCAAAAAATTGCTCTGTCATGTAAGTAAAATGCTGGCACACAGAAAATCACAGAGTAACCCAGGTTGGAAGTTACCTCACATGGTTGTGCCATCCAGCCTCTTGAGGGAAAGGTAACCTAGACAAGATTTTCTAACAGTCTGTCCAATTATATCTTGAAAATCTACCATGATCGGGCCTGCAGCATGTCCCTGCAGAAGTTGTTTTAGTGAATGATTGTTCTTACTGTAAAAGAATTCTTATGTCAAGATAAAACTTCTTATGGTGGAACTTGTACCCATTGCTCCTTGTCTTCGTTTGAGTCCTTATAAAGAGACCGTCCATGAAGAGATGGTACATGTTCTTCCAGTGGAGCATCTCAGGACATGAAGACAGATGTGTAACATGTATCACCTTTCAAAAACTGTTTTCCATTATTTGTGCAATTGAGAATATAATCATGTGAAAGATGTAAATGCTGCCAATTCTCAGCTTTAATGCATTTTTAAATGCTTCTGTGTGACTGAAAATTACACTTAACAGCTCTTGTAACTGAAAATCTGAAAGATATCTGTATCTGAAAATCAGAAAGGATTAATTTCGCCTTAAATTTAGCCTTTCAAAATGTCCTGAGTGTAAAGCAGTCGTGTGACTTTTTGCTTTCTGATTGAGCCTGAAGGCAGTTTTGGGTTGTGATCACTTACAGAAGTGCTTCTTGTAATCTAATGGCCTGTGACAGGAACTGTTTGACCTATTTTACCGTGGGAAACTGTAAGAGCTTTATTTCAGGTTTGAAAAAGTACTCAAATCTAAAGAAAAGCGTACACATTTTATGTATTTCTATTCCTGAAGGTGGAACCTTTGGAAGTCAAGGAAGGTGCAGATCTTTCAGATGAGTATCACCTGGTGTCAAATTTCTGTATTTACTGGTATAGAGTATGCCAATTTAAAGCGAGTGAAGAAGTGCTTCTGTATGAGCCTATCAACACTGCTGGGTCACTGTTCAAAAAGACACTGCTGTGGGGATATGAGCTAATCATCACCTAAGCGTTCAGCAATCATAGAATCATAGTAAACACCTTTAACTTTGTACATGTAGATGAAGTTACACACTATGGATAAAGAGCAGTTTGAGTTTCAAAACATTTTGTGTTCAAAAGAAATTACTTAATTTTGTTACTTTGCCCTAAATTAGTCCTAAATAATCACGTGCTGCAGTTCAGTGCAAAACAGAATGATCTATACAGATGATCTCCTTATATACAAAGAGTTCATTTGCTGAACTCAACAATCCTAGCAAAGTAGCAAAATAGCTAGGGTTTCATTTATTCTAACACGAATGTGTTTGTAAATTTCAAAATTAATCTCATGCTCAAGCATTGAGCTTTTGATGGGATACCCTCCCTTTTCAGACGAGGGTGAAAGAGCAGAGAAGGCTGCTGTCCTGCTAAAGTTCTTTATTTCATAGCTCATAGTTTTCTGAAGGTAGAGTTCTAAGGGATTACATGATAAGGCCAAGCAGAAACAGCAGCAGTAGCAGGCAAACAGCAAGTAGAAAACAGCTGCTTCTTCCTCCCTAAACTTAGAGAAGTGTGGATTATATTTGTTAATTCACCAATAAAATTAACACACGATTCTAGTTTTTCTTTTCTTAAACTATCCTGGTCTAATTTTAATAGTCATAAATCTTACACAAGTATTACATAGGTATTACACAGATTTGCTTATATAGTTTCTATCAGCTCTTGTTGTTTATGTGAACACTATCTAAAAAATGTGAACAGTATAGTTCCATCTGTTTTGTTGAAAGTAAAGAAATTCTGTGAAAAGGTAACACTGCTGCAGTAAGAACTGTGTTTAAAGTCTCTTTGCTGCAGCTTTTCAATGTTTAAAGCACTTAGCATATATTTCTACTAAAAGTTACAAAACTATATTTCTATTTCACTTTGGTGTGACTTCATGTATCTCAGCTTATCCAAAGGTTTTAATTCAATTCCTGTGCTTTGGCTTTCCTCTGGGCCTGGGTCCAGAGGAGCTCTCACTACAACACTCAAGCTTTCAAAAATAGCACAGATATCTTAAAGTTTCTGCATGTGTTCAGCTTTAAGAGCTTGGATAGTTACAATAGAAATAACAGAAGTACTGCCAATCTTAAAATTGATTGAGTCACATACATTTAAAAGGCAGTGGCTGAAATGCCCCATCTGACAAAATCTTGATCCTGGAAGCTGCCTTCAAAAATAGAACTTGAATTATTCCATTTTTTAGAGTGAGCGGTTAGACATAATGCTGTCATCAATTCATACTTGTGATGCTATAGTTATTTTCTGATACTCTTTTCTGTGAAATACATGATCTCAGTTTGGTAAAAATTAGGAAAAAAAACCATATTCAACTGTCATGAGTTTCAGTTTCTGTAAATTGTTTCCTTTGATATATTTACTGGTGAATAAATTTTATTATTTTTTCATTTCTCTCACTACTTTTTGTGATAAAATTCCTTCATTCATCATAAATTGAAAAATAAAAACATAGAAGAAATTAAATTTTAAGCTTTCATTTGGGTGGTCAGAAACTTTGAATGATCTCTGATTTTTAAAGTATTATTTCATTAAAGTTACATGTGAGGAACTTGCATTACTGTTTGTGAGGAAGGTTTTTGAGTTTAAGACTATTATTTTCAAACAGCTCTTAGGGTCTTTGTTCGCTTTTTCAATAGCTATTTTGCTTGTGAAGTTCAGTTATTTTTGTCAAATTCTAGTCCCTGGTGTGGAGAAAGAGGATTATATTTGTGTGCTTTTAGGTGCAAATGACTAGCTGAATTTACATATATATATAGGCATGTTTAAATCAAAGCTTTATGAAGTGAAAAATATGTATTCAACAGAGCTTTTAACATATAGGGTTGTTCATTCTAAAGCAGATAAGGGCCTTGCCAGTGAGTGTGCACAAAAGGAGGACAGAAGATAGGTGGTGGTGAAAATTTTCTGAGTTTATTCTTTGTGCTCAAAACTTAGGCATTATTTTGACTACTGGTGGGAAGAAAAGCCACATGCCTTTCAAGGCTGATATATTTTGTGGATAGAATCATGATACCTCTATCTCCCTTTGTCATGCTGGGGTAAGGAAGGAGAGTGGATTGTCAAATTCAACAGACACAGGTATTTCATTATCCCCATTTTACAGAGGAAAAAAATAGAGAGGAGTAACACAGTCAGGCACCTAATGCTAGAGGTGGGAAGTGAGAGACTGACTTCTAGTGTAAAACTCTAAATACTGTCACAGCTCTTCCTGTGGTAGCTAGATTGTCTTTTTTCGATGTAAGAAGCTATTTCAGGCAGTACCAGAAAGCAATAATTTTCAAGTTTAAGGGCATTTGCCTGATGTAATTTTGAGAAGTATTACGATGGGAAATGCCTTGAGAGTATTTAAAAAATACAAAAAATAATAGACTTTCTGTGAACAAAGTAATTTTCATTGTTTTCAAAAAATCACAGAATCATTTAGGTTGGAAAAGACCTCCAGGATAAGGCAAACCTTTGACTGATCACCACCTTGTCAACTAGACCACAGCACAAAATGCTACGTCCAGTTGTTTCTTCAAAACCTCCAGTGATGATGACTCCACCACCTCCCTGGGCAGCCCATTCCAACATTTGACAAACCTTTCTGTGAAGAAATTCTTCTTGAATCTCCCCAATACATCTTGGGCCTACGTCATCTTGTCCTGTTGCTGGTTACCTGGAAGAAGAGACCAACTCCCACATGGCTACACTCTCCTGTCAGGGAGTTGTGGAAAAAAAGAAGGTCCCTCCAAGCCTCCTTTTCTCCAGGCTGAGCCCCCCTAGCCCCTTCAGTTGCTCCTCATGACTTGTGCTTTTCCTTTGAGATGTACCATAATTTTGAACATTTTCTATTGAAACTATTGATCTCTTTCAAAAGTTGATAGATTTTCAGGCCTTGGAAGAGCTTGTTCGGAGTGAATTCAGCTGTGATTATTATGAGAATATTGATAGGCTTGTGTAGGTGGTTCAGTAACTCCATCTGAAATACAAGAATGATGCTTGTACGTAAGATTTCTTTGAGAGATCCAGATTCATCTCTGTTGCAAATAAATGGAATTTATTTACACTTCAGAGCCTGAAAAAAAGAGAGTGATGTCATCAAGGAACTCTGTTGAATAAAAGCATGCCTAGACCTATCCTTTGGAAGGACTACCTCAAAGCTGCTGAGGGCCCTCAGGAGAAGCCCTATCACAGGAACAAGGATGGTAGAAGATGTCATGAGAAGTGCAAGAGTAGCGCCAGGTTTGCATTACTGTGCGAGGAGAATGGACTTGAAGAGCAGTGTAACTGGAGAGGTCTGGCCAATTGATAGTGCTCTACCAGCCTAGGCCCAGTGCTCTACCAGCGTAGGCCCAAGCCACAGTGGATTCTGAAAGTGAAGAAAAATGAGTGTATTGTATCAGGTAGAATTTCTTCACTGAAAGGGTTTTCAAGTATTATAGAGGGCTGGGAGGGTGTGGAGTCACCATCCTTGGAGGTGTTGTGGAAATAACTGGATGTGGCACTCACTGCTCTGGTCTAGTTGACAAGGTGGTGGTTGGTCAAAGGTTGGACTTGATGATCTTGGAGGTCTTTTCCAAACTTAATGATTCTGTGATTTTACGACCAAAACAAAGACCAGGAATGCATAGTACAAAAATAGAGTTTCCCTCTTCATTTAAATATTCATTTATCATACAGTAAGCATGCTGTGTGATGAAATGTGGTGAAGATGTCTTGTTAGCATAATTCATTTTTGATGTTAACTTTCATCTTATTTTGTTTATTGCTCTCATAAACGCATGTTAAAAGGACAGGCTTCATACCACATAAAGAGTATTCTAATTATTTTCTAAGAGCTCAGGCATGTTTTGTAATATGATATGGTTTCAGGACAACTACTGACATGGCTGTGTAAATGGTTTCTCTAAGAAAAAACATCATTGACATAAAGAAAAATTGTGGTTGCAACCTGATCAATACATAAAGTGCAAGAGAACTGCAAGCTGAAGAACTGGATACTAGAAGGAGTGTGTTTGTAGTTTTGTATGAAGGAGAATGAGTCTTGAGTGGTATGCGCACTCCATAATGTGACAGGAAATATCTCTTGTGTTAAAATACTCCTGACTCAACTTTCCATGGAGATTGGCCTATTTATTACCAGCATTCTGTCCAAGGAGAACTGTGTGATTTATAAGTGTCAGATGAGTCATGGTATGGGTGATACTGAAGGCACTTTTTTGTTAGATTTTGTATGATACATAGCGTGGTAAAACAGTTTAATAGATCCACTGTTTTCTTAATTGTTGTAGTCTATAATACATTATTTAAATATCAAAGTACTTCTTACCTGAAATGGTTCTGAAGCACAGGATGATCTAGTGCACAAAATCACTAACTTAGTAGAGCATAATAGGCATGCTGTAGGTGTAGATAGCGTAGGAATCTTTTGAGGGCTAGTCGGCTGTTGAAATAGGAAGCATGAACTGTGTTACTTCTTAATTTTTACTGAATTTTCAACTAGTGCAGGTGAATTAAAAAACTGCAATTCACACATATATAGTATGTACATTAAAACAGATGACAGAAGAAGCTGAAAATATATTAATTCAGCTTGACAAAGAAATGCAGGAGTTTGTTCCTAAATTCGATTTAATGGTGGATCATTCCTCAGTTTTGGCATCCCTTTCAACCTCTACAAGCCTGCCAAATTCAAACAGCTAAGACAAAACTAATCTTTGGGTTACTTGTGGCTTGCTATTTGCCTTTGGAGTTATGGATGGATAAATTATAGTCACAATATCCTGTCAACTGCGGTATTGCTCTCACAAATATTTCCAGTAGATATGTATAGTATCTCACAGTGCCTTGGAGATTATTTACTGATGAATCTTAAACAATATTTTGTTGCAAGAAACATCTAGTTCAAAATAGTTTGCAGCATTATTATGTAATAATAATTTTGTTTAATTGAGGACTTACAAAATGTCAAATGTCATTTAGTATGTTGCTTTATGCTTAAGCATATTGAAAACCAGCAGCTCTGCCTATTGGACGTTATTTATAGATTCAGCAAAAGCAAAAGGCCTAAGTTAACCCTCTGGAACTGTGAAAGCATTTTATCAAAAACCTCATATCATGCTTCCTACTTTTTTTGAGAAAATAATATTCTTTTCTTTTTTTGTGCTAACAAGACAGCTACTTGGCCTGACATATAGACAGAAGAAGTACAAATACAAGCCAATCATTTCTAAAAGCTGGAGATAATAGGAGAAAAGGACTGAATTTTTGCAACACCTTTCCAGGTCAGAGTGCATTGCAACTGTCTTCCATGTAATATGAGAAAATGCCTGGTTTCCTAGTTCTGCAATTTATTCCTATATCATCTAGTTTTGCAAAACATATTTCTCCTATTTTTCTCCTCATGTTTTTGTTAGTATATCTCACCAAATACATAACATACATACATGTATATATATACGTGAATTAATCTTAAGCAGCTTGCTTAGTGACTTTGCATAGTTTCCTTCTGATAGTCTGTTTGAGGCATTTGTTCTTAAAAGAACAAAACAACAGCCCTATATTTTCTGGTAAGACCTTTTTGATGTGCTCTTCTTTATTGTTGGGTATTTAATTGTCCAGCTGGCCTACAACTACGGAAGCACAGGAATTGTGGGTTATGTGCTGCTGCAACAGCAAAGGTCCTGCATACAGGGGCAGAGGTTTTGCTGTCCTGCAGTGGCTTCAATTTTGAGAGCAACTTTTTGGTCAAGAATGTTCAGGCTGCTAGAGATCAGAGACACAGAACTGATATGGTGGCTGTACAGAATAAAACAAGTTAATGAAGTTATCTTTAGGTAAGCTAAAGTTTTAGGATGCTGTTTTCTTCATTAAAGAATAACCACAAACACTTAGCAATTTCTTAGTTATCAGATGCCATTACCTGGAAATTATTTTTGAGGTATAATTATGAACCAGAAGTAGCTAGAGATGATGATCATCTTTCTTTGTAATTGGCTAGGATAAGGTGGACATTTGCATGCCTCTGTTCTGTTTGAGACATGAACCACTGCTGCTCTAAGGCAAATAATCTGTTGCACTTCCCAGGAGGATATCCTAATCCTTGGGATATGCATATGGGTTACACTGCCATGCTGTCTGTGAATGGCACAGCTGTCAAATCTCATGCAGCTAAATGAGTTTAAAGCCATTTCTTCCATCTTCCAAGTGATTTTTTTATTTAGTGGTAGGTCGCTGTGTAAAACAGGCCACTGACTTTCTCTTCTTCTTAGTTAAAATGCTAAAGAAAGATGTTCTTTCTTCCAATTTAAAAAAAGAACCAGAACTCAAGATTGTGCTGTGGAAGTAGAATTACAGGTACCAATAGTAATAAAAAAAAGATTGTTTTCATTTGAATTTTTTTAGAAGGGAAGATTTTGTCATTTTTGAGTTACTCATACAACCCGAGTTACTATTTGATGAGTAAGCCTTATTCCAGATTTACCTACCTTTGTGGTATTTACCTACCTTGTGATTGGTTTCAGTGACAGGCATTAAAAAGGAATCTCTGTTGTTAGTGATGTTTGCAGTCGTTTTCCCCATGCTCCACATACCTTCAACTTTCTTCATTTGTCTTTATCTGTAGCATGCTTCCTCTCCTACCTACAGTAACCTCCATCCGTCTACTTTGAAAAGATTCAGTTAAGTGGTTTACTGCATCTGGTGGGAATTGTAGTTTCAGATGTTTAGAAGCAATTGCAAATCTTTGTTGGGACAATGTGACTGTCATAAAGAATAATTAAATTGCCTTCCCATTCAGAGATGGATTTGCATAAAAGCATTAACATTGATAGTGAAAAAAATTTTTAAGGAATAAATATTATTTCTTGTGACTTCTTCTTTTGCGTGTGTTGCTGTATTGTCTTTTGAATTTGGCAGACTTGCACAATACATTTTCTAAAGTAAAACAGTGTGTACATTTATAGGAACTTAAAGATGTTTACTGATCCTACTGTTCATTCTCTGATGCCTTCCAGGAGCTGAATGGGCCTCATTGCTTTGTTTGCCAAAACTCAATACAGAAGCAGTTGTATACTTGGAACACCTACAGCATAAAATCCAAATAGAACAATAAGCTATTTGAAATAATCATACTTTTAGTAAGTGAAACCAGATTTGCTTGCATTGGTTAAAACACAAGAAAAACAGTTTAACTTTGTCTAGGCCTGTAGCAATCCTTTATATTGTCAACCGTCATTCTTGTGGGCTAAGAAGTGAGAATTGGAATAAGCTTCTCTCATCTTCTTTACTCAAATTCATTACACCGGAGCCTTCTTACACTGATGTGACATCATTTCAAGTTAATCCTCACAATAACATTTTGTGGACTGTCTACATCAATCCTTCCTATTTTGTTTTTTTACCACTTTTCCCCCAATTCTTCTCTTTCCTCCTAGTCATAGCAAATAAAAGTAACCCTTGCACATGGAGCACTTAATTTTCTCCAGAAGACTCTCTCTGTGTTGTTGTATAGGACTGGGATATTTAGGTCACATTTCAGGGTATGGGGAGAGCATCTGCCCTGGAATGCAAATGCATGTCTGTAGAAGTGTTCAACAAGAAGCTGACAAGGCATTTATTTTAACTGGAGTAATGATGTTTAAATTCATAAATGCTCCCTGGTGGGTTCACTAATATAGCTGAGGTAGACCAGGTCTAAATGTTTGTATCTAAACTGCTATTTATGAAAATGAGATGAGAACGGTTTGTGAATGAAAATTATTCATTAACAATGGAAAATAGTAGGATTTCTGGATATGGACAAAGTCAAAATTTGGAAAACAAAAAGGTTTTAGTTTTCAGATGAAAAATCATGAAAATTCAGATTTCAAATGCTCTTGCAGTACTTGTGGGATATACCATGTCCTTATTATTTCTGTGGTCCAGATTCACTATCACTCCTAGTGATGCATTTGGCCAGAAACTTTAAATTGGCAAGAAGCAAGATATACACTACAGGTGATATTAGCAAATCAAGAATCATGACCTTAGTAAGGAAAAAGGATCATGCAGCACCAGCAGGTTATTTCTGCATTACCAAATTAAATTATACTTACGTATCACTTATGTTACTTAAATATTTTAGAATTGTGCACTCATTCGTTAAAAGCCCAGTGCTTTCTATGGGAGATGGTTATTTTAAGAGTAGCAGTTTTTAAGATGCAAAAGCAAGTTTTAATTGGAAAATTGAAATTGCTCATATCCCAGTATAATTACTGCTGGGTTCATTGGAAATTATTTGTTTTGTGGAGACATTCAGGCAACAGAAATTCAGATGATTTGAGATGGATTTTCGTACTAATTCTAGGTAATCACAGATTATATACATTCCATTGATATTTTAGTAAAGGTTTTATAGCTGTTTAATTGAATACCTTACACTTGTAAGTGTGAAAGCTTTGTATATAAACCTTGCATTTGTAGTATTTTAATGACTTTGATATAAAAACATGTGACAATTGAAAAGGATAAGTAAAGATTGTAAGTAGCAATTGAAAGTTTCAGTGTTTGGAAGAACCACAGCTAAGTGGTTATGCAATTATTTGCATATGTAACTGATAGATGGGGTTGAAAAAAAGGAATAAGCAATATGCTTAAATAATTTTGTGTTTATATGGACTACACACACAGTCTTGTCTTTGTAAATCTTGTTTCCACACCTAAATTCTTCACAGAAGTATAGAATTTCCTTAGTTGGAAGGGACCCACAAGGATCGTCAAAAGTCTTCAGTGTCTCTAGATTTTTATTTGAAGTCTGGATACAAAAACTATGAATATGAAAGAGAAAAATTATTAAAATATACTTTGCAAGGTACATAGTCTTGTTAGCATAAAAACAGGGATATGCGTTTTTCTGTGAAGTTGGAACGATAATTTTTGACGTATTTTGTCAGTTATTAATGATGTGTACTTTATTTTGTTAATTGCCATTACCTTTTTAAAGAAAGAGTCAACTGTGCCTCTGGCAGACTATTCCTTAGATTTTAGGCAAGAAGTTAATATTATGTCTGAAGTCAGGTTTTCCTCATGAATATAAAGTATTTGTTAAAAGAAAGTTTACAACTGCTGCATTTACTGTCCAGGCTATTGCCTCTACCTCTAATAGCACTCTGTGGTCTGACAATAATGGTGCTGCACAGCCACTGACACAGCAGGCTAACTTTGGTAATAAAATATAGTACAGTGTTTGCAAAAGCCAAAGCAGACAAAAAGTCTTACATATGTTTAAACAATACTCCATGGATTCATTAGTTAGATGGAATTAGCTGCTCCTGTTTTAGTTTTCTTTTTATATATATATAAAGAGCAAGCAAAGAACAACAACAGTAGCAACAACAAACAGAAAGAAAACCAGAGGCCCAAGCACAGCCTTCTTTGGCTGCCGAGCACTTTCCCCTTCGGTGCAGTTACGGTCACAGCCGGCAGGGGGCGCTGTTGGCTCCCGGCCGGGCAGGGCGGGTGCGGTGATTCCCCCGCGCCTGCAGGGGGCGCTGTGGCGCGAGCTCAGCAGCCACTCTGCAGGTGGGTAATGGCGCCTCAGCCAGCGACAGAGAGGGAAAAGGGGCTCCCTTTACAAACTCACGGGGGGCAGCCAATTCCGGTGCCTGTCTGGATGGCAAAATGGACTGTAGCAGGAATCTAAGAGCAGCAGGCTGGAACAGGTGAGTACAGCCAGAGTGGCAAACAAAGTGTAGCAAAAACTCTGAAGCTGTGCCAGGAGCCGTGCCAGGAGCCATGGGATGTCCAGGTGGCCACGGGCTGTCGGGTTGAAGTGTAGCAAAAAAGCTTGAAGCAGCGGCAGAAAACAGCAGGGCTGAGAAGCAGCAGCTGGGAGATGCTCCCTCTGGAGGGGGTTGGGGTTGGGGGTCCTTGGTTTTTCTCAAGGCACCCAAGCAGATGGTGAGGCTCCTTCCCAGTGAGATCGGGTGTTGAAAAGGTCCCAGTACAATGGCCGCTCTTACGAGCAAAGGCTCACCCATGGTAGGAGAAGCAGTGAAGGACAGAACTCCATGGTGGCAGCGAATTCTCCCTGCAGCAACAGCAGCCTGGCAACAAGACTATAACTTTCTCACCTCCGATCCCCAGAGAGAGAAAGAGTGAAAGCTGAGCCCAGTCCCTCACCCCCCAGCCAAAATTTCATGGTATCTCTGCACTTTGCAAGAGAAAGTCCCCCCATCTCAGAGATGGTAGCAAATGGCACCATTCCTCCTCCTCCTTCTCTTCCCAGCCACATCTTTTGTCTCTTAGCTATCATCATTATCATCTCTTAGGCAACAAATGGGAGAAGATTCCCTGAGACAAAGAAAAAAAAGGGAAAAATCCTAACCCCCAACACCCCAATATGGACTGTCTATGTATGGCCAGTGCTGTACTGACCATCATCTCTCCTTATTGTTGTTATGACTGAGCTCATGAGCCACCACAACCACTATCTCACTGTGGTGTTTTTAGTTAAAAGAGGTCAGTTTTGATGCCACAATTGCATGGATCTTGTGTTCTTTTCAGTAACATTGAAATTGCATTTTGGGAAGGATTGTGGATACTTAGTCATAGACTCTGGCATATGTGAACATGCTTCTATCTACTCTGTGCTTTAAAACCCATGAAGGATCAGAGAAATATGAGAATAAAATCATGTCATATAACGAAAAGAATGGTGAGGAAAAGAGAAAAGATAAAAAGCAGTAGAAAACTTGGCATTTATGTTCAGATACAGACCTAGAATGAGCTCTTTATGGGCCCTGAGGGTGTTCCTGGGCCTGGCTGTCTTTGTCCAGTCCCTTGGGGCTCCCAGTCCCCTGCTGCTGGATCAGGACGGTGTCCCAGCCCTTGTGGGATTGTTAGCCCCTGCCCCAGCTAATCTTGAGCACCTGTTGCAGTCAAACGTAACCTCAGGCCTTCTAATAGCACTGGTAATGGCTTTAAGCAGCTCTTAAATTTCATTTGGAGAATATATTAGCTTATAAAAATAGTTAGGGCTGTGGATGACTTGCTAACTCTACCCCTAACTTGCTATTTGCATCCTTTCTGGGCACAGAACACCTAGGTTACTCTGAGTCTCTCCAGCCAAGAATCATTGTCCTTAAAATGCTGCAAACTAGCAAATTATTTATCAGGAATATTTGTTTCAGTTTTCTTACTGTTCTATTGCCTTACAAATTATGTTGTAGAAAAAGCAAACATTTAGAATTGTAACTAACAGCATTTTAAAGCTAATAGATTCAAAGATGAGCTATTGCAGCGTTGGTAGCCTTGAGACCCTTATGTTCTGTGAAGCTGCCCTGATTATTTTTCCATTAGTGTACCTTGGGAAGGTACAAGTCAATTTTTCCTTCAGACATTCCTTAATTCACTCAGAGCTTTCCCTTCCTTTCAAGACACAGTGCAAGTATCTTGTACTTCAAAATAAAAGGACTGTGGTCATATGTGCTTTATGACATGCCTACTGATGATTTCCACCACAAAATTTCAAGGGTTACTATCAGTGAGAGAGTGGGTCGCACCCTATTGATACTCCAGGATGATAAAGAAGTAATTGCTATTCCTGGTTCTTCCTTTTAATCTCTGTTTCCATACATTATGAACAATAATCATAAGATACATACGAGATTTATAGCAGGAACCCACAGGCTGCTGCCATAGTGATCACTGTCGCAAAGATGAAAGAATGTGTGCCCTCTTTGAGGTCTGTGACTGGCTTAATGCTGCTGGCTGCTGAGCTAAGGTGCAATGCAGTTCCAGCATCAGTTTAAATGGGAAGCAAGGATGTAAAGACTATCCCTGCTAATTTATGGGAGTAGGTCTGAGCTGTAGTGTTGTATCTTCCCTCCTTTCTCTCAGCCATATGGATTAAGGTGAGTTTAGTCAGGATTTTATGATGATGCTATTTTCCACTGGCTTCTCAGGCTCCTTAATCTTATTGCCTGAGTTCTCTTGCTGACTTGTGGGCCTGACTTCCTGTTCCTGTTCTTTTGTGGGAATGGGAACTCCAGGTTCAAATCAGTCGTGCATTATGGGTATGGATATGGGTTTCTGTTTCTCTCATACTAACTCTGTTAATATGACATATCCAAACGCTTGGTTGGTTTCCTCTGAAAACCTGGTTAACTGGTTAAAAACTGACTTAAACCAGCTTCTTTAAAGAAAAATAGCATTTGATTTCCAAGACAGTAGCTGTGAAAATGGTTTAACACTGCAAAACCTGTAGCTGGACAACACAACCCCCAAACTCTCTCTTTACCTACAGCAGTCTTTCTCCTATGCCTACATTAGTCTCCCATCTGTAGTGGAAGAACTGGTCTGTTTGTTCTGATCCCTTGCTCTCCATGATTATATTACACTGTACATAAAAACTGGAGCCAGCAAGCATTTCCTGGCACTAAATGGTGCTCAGGCTTTGACACTTGCAATATAGAGCAGTTCTTGGCATTGCATTAGCTCAGAATTACTGATAATTCCACTCTGATTTTAGGGATTGGGAGACTTCAATAGTATGGATGCGGTTCTTTCTGTGCCAGACAGAGCCAGCCAGTGGTCTCAGGCACTTGTATTTTTATAGTATGAAGATCACTTTCATATCACAATATGTGTTTGCATCTCTACCGGCTTTCTGACAAGCACTAGTTATTACTCTTTTTAAGATGGTTATTTTAGACTACTAGAATTAAAGTTGTACAGACTTTTGGCTTTTAAAAGTTACTATCAGTCCAAAATTAATTTTTTTCTTAACCTTAAAAACTCAAAAGGTAATTCAAGCGTTACATTAACATAGGGTCACAAAATGAAGGAATGTGCTGAAGTAAGCCATAAACACTTCAATCTTTTTCCCAAAAATAGTTGTAATTTTTTTTCTGCCAAAACTCTTGATGAACCTTGACTAAAATAGTAACTTTTTTTTACCCATTTGCTTTGAACTATTTTGCATATATGCTTTGAACTATTTTGCATATGTGCGGAAGTACTAGTGAATGTCTTGCTCATTTTATCACCCTCTTCTCTTCCTTTCCTGTGATTCCAACAAAAAATACCAACCAAATTTTCCAGCTCTATTTGGACCTTTCTTTAACCTGACATTATTGTGCCAGTAGAATAAACCATTCTAGTATGGACATGAACAACAACCATTGTACTCTTAACTCTTGCGAAGGCCCATCTTTGTTGCTGTTACATTTTCTGTTTTTTCTTTTTTTTTCTCCACACAACAGCTTGATTTAACTCATAGAAGTCTAGCAGGTTAATATCACACAGATAGTCTGTTGGGGATATGAGAGTTGTTAAAAATAGACCCTCATTTTCAGTTGAAGACATCAGAGAGGGCGTGACTAGATGACTTCCTCTATTGCCAGCATCAATTTCCAAAGGCTGCCTATTGCAGATTGTTTTATAGGCAGGCACTTTGTAGATACCAATTTCATCTATTCAACAGCTGTGAAATGCAGTGAGAGAGGCACAAAGCCAGGCTTGCAAGTTTTTCAATGGGTGACAATTACAGAGAAATTAAGTAACTTACACGAAGTCAGTGAACCTGGCTTGCTTTCCCTTCTTGCAAGTGTGCAAAGCAATAAAGTAGTGGAAAACCTCCATCAGTGAATACAGAATTAAACCTGATCAGACTAAACCAAATCACACAAAGAAAGGGTATCCTCAAAAATGTGATGTGTTAGACCTACTGAGCTGTGCTGAGAGGTCATATTTCATGTTTCTTGTTTTTGTTGTTAAAGCCTGAGATCAGTGTAACACTTGCAAAATCAGTTTTTAGACAGGAAACGAGACATTTCTCCAGGGAATGAATGTTTCTAAGAGCAAAAGAAACTGAAAGGAATAAATAGGGACAAAAATTTCATTTGCCTTAGCCATCATAATGATGGTTCCTATTTAAGAATATTAAGTCTAGCGATGAATGGGTTGAAATACCTAACATTAATTAAACATATGCTTACATACTTTGCTCCATGTAAGCTGATGATACCAAAGTAAGTAGTGCTATGTTGAGTGTCATGTTGTTCTGATGATAATTAATACCTTGGTGAAGTATACCTGCTGTTACTGAGCAGGAACCATCCTTTTGTTCTGACTCAGAATGTCTTTTTCAGGCATGGTGGTGGCAGAAGTGATCAATAGTAATTTGATGTGCAGGACTTACCAAACTGCATTAAGAGAAGAAGTGCAGGCAATCTTATATGAAGGAATATGTCCACATTAAGAAGTGTTGGGGGCAAGTAGCTGCAGTAGAAACAGCTATTAAGACTTTTTTTCTCTTCTTTAGGTGGATATTTAGCAATAAAAACTAATGCTTTCACCTCAGTGCTGTCACGCAAATAGAAGCCTTGGGCACCTTTACCTTCTCTGAAAGCCATGTTGCTGCTTATTAGAGGCTGAGGGTTGTGCCAGTACCTGCTCCTTGTTCTTCTCTCAGTAAATACGTGTGCAGTGAATGGTGCTCTGTACTCTTATTACTGACAGCAGTTATCATTCCTCTTTGCAAGAAATAGTCCAACTCAGAAAAGGGTGTTTGATAACACTCAGTGGGTAAGTTTTTACTGGCTGTGTGGAGTGCTCGCGTTCTCTGCCTGGTTCATTCATCTTTTTGGAGAAAGGCTTTATCCCTGGCAGACTCTCCATCTTTTTGTGTCTGCTTGATTAATTGCTCGCACTAGTTTTGGTGTCAGGGGACATTTTCTGAATGATTAAGGGTATAAAGGACTTAGAGAAATTTTGTCATTCCTAGATCTGGACCTATCAGAAGTTTGGCTAAGATAAACTATTTTTGCCACCTAGAAATGCCTCAGCTGTGGAGTGTTGGAAGCTGAGACAGTACACTTACATACTTTCCCTAAGCATCTGATATCAGTCCCTTTGGAGACAACATACTGAAATGGTTGTCTGACCCAATACAGCTTGTTTTTCTGTTCCTGGCTTTGAGGTGGCTCTGTCTCCTGTGGCTCCTTTCAAGCCCCTCAAGTGTTTCTGGCTTTGTGTCTTCAAAGTGGGCTGCATTGGGTTTTTTTTTTTTTAAAGGCCTTTCCCATTCTGCCCCTACAGTTCTGAGAAACAAATTAGACTTTTGTTTCTGCTTGACTTGGAACCCCTGCTCTGATTTTATACTGTTAAGAGTTGTTGCAACAATGGTGACCATTTTGAAATGGTTGCTTACAAAAAGAAACTTCCAAGAGTGTGTCATTCCATGGCACCAATCCACAAAAACTTCAGTTCTCACTGTATCATAATTGTCTGCAAATACATATGAGTATACATATTTTATGTTGTCTTTTCCAAACAAAAATTAAATCTACTATTTAAATAGTATGCATGCACTATGCTTGCAGTTATTCCCACTATTTAATTATGTCAGTAGTATTAAGCAAGACTTAGAGATTAAATTGAGTAAATTTTCTTCCTGAGCAGTTTGACAATAAACTGCATATGTATTCTTTTGTATCTAGTTTTTACATACTGAAGAATCATAATTAAATTATAATATTAACACTCTCATCTTCTATACAGAAAACTGGCATTCAATGAAATCAAAACATTTCAAACTTTGATATACTCTAACTTCCCCACAGATGAGGTAGAAGACAAATTCTAAAAACCTGCATTCTTAAGAAGTACAAACATGACTGATAAATAATGAACTTCAATGGAAGTATTTCAAATAAGCACCCTAGTTCTTAGGTCCAAATTTAAATACCAACTCAAATACTTTGATTCTTTTCAGTTTCTGGATGCCCACAGATCCAAAGTAAATCAAGAATTAGCTATATGAAATAAGAAACTTGGAACACTAGATCATGAGGGACAGATGAATATCAACTGTTAGAGTTATCTTTGGCTTTGGTCAAATAATTGCTACTTCATTTTTCTGAACAATTGAAATAAAGTGGGTGGATCATAGTTGTTTACTTTTTTAGCACCTCATTGCTTTAGTAGAGTTTCCACTTCAGTTTTACATATTTAATGACGTTGCTATTTTTAAAGCTAAAGTGTAAATGTCCTTTTACTCATGGAGCACATAAATGGTTCACTAACTTATATATGCTTATAAGACTAGCCAGAAACTTTCAGTCTAACAGCTTTCCACTCAAAAATCCAATTTTCCTAAAATTATTCTTTCACAGAGCATATTGACTTTGATGATACTTTCCTTATCAATAGTACTTAGTGAACAGTTCTGATGTCTTTAATGAAGAGCTTCAACTTTCTTCTTTCTTTTTGATGTAGCAAAAAGACTGACTCTGTTCTGATTTGGTTTTAATTTTGGTTTTAAATCTTAATGACATTTTATATTTATGAATAGTGCATTTGTAGGATACAAATTAAAGTTTTGTGTATTTTCAGAAGAAAACTATTAAACTTTCGAATGTTTAAAAATATCAGGGAATGCTGACCTTTGATCTGACTGCTTTTCATCTAAATGCCTCTGCTCTACAAAGAAAGCAAAACATCAAAATCCCCAGACTTTTCATAGAGTGAGCAATTCCTGTTAGCATAAGAGGGAAAAGGAACATACCAGGAATGTTGAAAGGAAAGAGGGAATTGAAGGAGCATGTAGATTGAGCGATTTCTTTATCTCCACCAGTGTAAGCATTAGAATTAGCACATTTCTACTTCCTCCCTGGCTTTTCCTGGGCTGAAGCTGGAGGCTACTTATAGGAGGTGATACCTGTGTAGTGAAGGATGAAGTAAATGGATAATAAAACAATAGGAATTTGTGACAAGTTCCCTTTCATCTGACTGAAGCATGAAGCCAGGAAAACACAGCTGTTCAGATTTGAAGTAAAGAGACTTTGATGACGATCGATGCAGTAAATACAGAAAAACTTTAACTGCTATTAAAAAATATTCTGAATAGCATGGTTGTCTACAGTATGCAAAAATGAAATCCTCTTTTCACATTTTGTAGGTTTCTAGAGGGCAAAAGTAAGTTTTTTTCTCTCTTCTGCTGTGTCATTAGTCAGAAAATCATTTATCAAAGGTAGACATTGAAATATATGCAGTTTTGAACTTGCATTTAGATCTGAGCTTTCAGGTAAAAATCAGCAAAACAGTATCTGCTTCAGTGAAGTCTAAATGTTGTTTGTGTTTAGCTCTATTGTTTTGGATTTTATCACAGTAGCCATTAGCTGTAATAGCCAATAGCAACCCATCCCTAGTGCTAATGCTTTACTGCCTTCATCCTATTTTAAACATAATGGTTTACACTTAATTCCAAAGTCTGTGCCTTTAAGGTACACATTGTTCCAAACAAGCAGCTGTTAAGAACTTGTTTTCAGTTGCTTTAGAGTTATTTAAAAGCATTGGTCTTATTTTCTTGTGGTCGGGCTTCTTTGTTCAGAATAACAGGTATCAAGAAAATCTCTACATCTTTCTTTATCTTGTATCAGACCATTATGGCATTCAGTTACATTTTAAATTGTTGTTGAGCACACAATTTACCCACTGAGCAAATAATACCCTTGTCTTATGTAGCATTTTTAGGATGGGATTACTTTCATTTCACTGAAAGCTAAGACTTCTATTTTCTGAAATTTACTTTCCTTGTCTGATAGCTTTTCAATTAGTTATATTCAATGAGAAGACAGTAGCCACATTTTGTCTATCAAGTAAAGCAGTTGTCCAAATACTTATTTAAATTATTTTAGAAATGTGTGTGATATCTTTTTTATCATTTGCTACATTGTAATTAACATGACATTTCCTCTCAATTGTCAATAGTACAATCACACACACAACAGACAGTTTAGGAGGAATATCTTTGGTAGTATTCACTTTTCTAAGTTGAAACCATAGAGACAAGTCATAATTGGTTTTGGTTCTTTTTCATGTTGGGGATTTATTAACACTGTAGAAGAATCTTGCAGTCATGTTAAAAGCTACACATACCTGTGATGAAAAGAACCTGCTTTCCAAAGGTGCAGTTTTGGTTGTTTCCCTGGAGGCACCTTGAAGTTTGTAAGGTTTCTATATATCACTTTTAATAGGAAATAACAGCTGTTATATTTAAAGACCTTTGTGGTCTCCAGGTGAAAAATTACACACACAAAGTGGCATGGTATTTTTCACTTAAGCACAGTGTGTATATTTCACATTAAATATTGGAAGAAATACAGAAATAAAACTAGCCTCTCTTTTGTGCGATAAGGTAAATCATGCTAGAAAGCGTTTTAGGTCTCTCATAGCTCAAGGCAATGCAATCATGTATATTAACACAATTTTAAGATCAGAGTGAATCAGTCAGTATTAAGAAATGAATCATTAAAAGACAATGCATATTAATTTTTTTATTCCTTTCTTTTTTGCCACTATTTGTAATTCAGGATCTGTTGTGCGTTTTACTTTAGCTTTGCATTTTATTCTGTTTTTCCTCTTAGCATTTTGAGCTCTTGAGGCACAGCTTGTTTGATCCTCTTGCCCATAATGTGTCTCTTGAGTCTCTGTCCTCTTTCCATCCACAGAGTGCTTTCTTAAGCAGATTGTGACATCTCCGCCAGCAGATATCCTCTTCAGGGCAATGCTTATATCTTCTGTGTTTATCAACATGGTCTGATTAGTCATGATAAATCGACCCTGCTCACTGCTACACCTCAGGCTTTCTCCTTGGCAGTCTTTTTTTCTGCTCATTTTACTTCTGTCAACTGACTGAAAGAATTCAGGTACAAAATTTTATGTCTTTGGTGGTCTTTGGCATCCCTGGCAGATCAGAACTCCATTCCATCTGTTTGCCTTTCCAGTTTTTTATTAATTGCACCCAATAGATGGGCTTGTTGATGTCCTTGTCTATGTACTTATATATGCTTATATATTTATAATTATTTCTGTCTTTCCATTGCGTCTCAATGTAGAACAGAAAAATTCTTGGAGACCACTTGATTCTGTCTGATGCCAGTCATAATATTGAGGTTATAGATGCAGTCTGTAACAATCTGTGCAAAATAATCTCAGTACTAGATTGTATAGCATATGCAGAGATTGCTAACACCTACATGAAACTTTCTGAGCCAAAGAAACACAAAATGTCACCCTCAGTCATAACTTGAGGGTCAAGTCTTCCAGTGACATTAACAGGAGCTCCGTTGGGGGTCACTCAAACTTTCATGCCATTCTTCATTTGTTGTTTTTCTTAGTAGAAAGTCCTACAATGAAGCAGCTGAAATGATCACACAGCTAAGCATGATGACAATTCTCCCTTTGGAAAGCTCTTGAAAAACACTGGTTTGTTTTTATCTTGCGTTAGCAAGAGATCCTGTTAAGTTCTGGATTTTATGTGAAACAGTGAGTGCAGTTGGAAAGAGACTACCTGTCAGAAGTTTTACAGTTAGATTGCCAGATGCAGTCTTCATCTAACCTGATGTTTTCCTGATGTGTGTCCCTGACAGCCACTTGAATGGATTTTCGTAGTGGTACAGCAAAAGTTAAAATTCTTAAGAGCTTCTAACAGCAAGATGTGGCCTTATCCTTTTGCTTTACCTGAAAAAACAATTGTATTTTATGTCTACCATGGATTTTTCAAATAAGAAATTTTTTTTAAACAGAAATTTATTGTGATTGGAAAGACCAATCATCTATATAAACATGTTTACTGAAAGAAAGATCTTTTCCTAAACAAGCAACAGTACGAACATTTGTTTTTGTAAAGAAGCATTGGAGTATAAAGTAGATGTCCCTTAACACCTACAGTGGTGCACATTTGGTAACCTGGAAAAGTGAATATAGTCTGCTTAAGCTACTGCTAATGTGTTAATTTGCTTGCAGCAATTAGAAACCCAGACTTGTTTGTTGTACAAATGGCAAGGGCTTGTGTAAATTTGTTTTGCAATCTTTCATTAGTATGTAGTGAAAATGAATTCTGGGTAGGAACTCTATCTGTACAAAGATGGCATGGCATAATTTAATTTTTTTATCATTTCGTGTTATGTGTATTTTTATTTCACTTTGTTATTACCTTTTGAAAAATATTCTTCTAATAAAAGGGGAGATTGTCTTAGCTGTCAGTTTTTTCCTTCAGTTGCTTCAAGAACTGAAGGACCTGTCCTTAGATAGTGTCATTTTTTTGAAAAGAGACCAAAGTATAAGTTAAAACAAATAGGTGAAGTAATTCAAGCCTTCAAAGAAAAAAGAGTCGTCTTGCACTTAGCAGAGGAGCCATCATTTTATAATTCCGCACATCATGTCATCATTTTCTATAATATATGTCTTGGGGTGACTCTATCATGTGTATCCCCTATCATGCTCTATTCCCAAAAAGTAATATTGTGCCTTTTCTGTGCCTTTAAACTGAGCTTGAAAAAAAACCCAGACAAACTTTCCAAAGCAGCTTCTCAAGGACACAGAGATTAGACATGGCTCAGTTTTTTTGTCTGACTGCGGAAAGGCACAAAGGGAGCACCCTGCTTGCTTTTTCTTCAGCCAGCTGGGTTTTTTTCCCTCTTGGCGTGAGACAGAGAGCTGAATTTTGTTTCCTGGGACTTTGGGGTTTTTTTCCCTTCTTCTCTTCTGAACTGTTTCAACAACATCAGAACACATCAGGACAATTTTCTCCCCGAGGCCCGGAGGTGGGCCCACGCCCTCACTGACCACCTCCGAGGAGAGAGACCACACCTACAGAAGGACTCTGAAATCTTCCCAGGTTTCTCTCTATAGCAGGGGTTTTAATTCATTATTTAGCATCATTATCCTTTTCCTGTGTGTTTGTTAAAATAAATAGTTTTTATCTCTTTCACTTTCCTTCGAGGAAAAATTTCCTTTTTTCCCGAACCCTGTGGGGAGAAGGGTGGTTGCAACCTGGTTTTCTCTCAGGGGCTATATTACTAGATTTTGGCCAAACCGGCACATATACCATAACGATCAGCTGGCACACTGAAATAATGAAATGTTGACTCTACTGAATATTTAAACTGAGTTATTCTTGTTATGGGTTATGAAGGCTACTATTAGTTCATATGGAAACTCTTCCCACTGAAATGAAGATGCATACTGTTACCTTTTTACATTCTGATTTAATATGATACAGCTTTGTTGTTAGACCAGAAAGCTTCTGAGGTAGTCAAAGCTAATTGAGTAAGATCTTGAATTTGTCTAAACAAGACAGCTGTGATTGGTCCACTTTATGCTATGAAATACAAATCTTGTCTAAACAAGAAGCCAAGTCTAACAGGATCTTGTCTAGTCAGAAGCCAAATACAGCAGAAGATCGAGAACTGATATTTTCCTCCCACTCTCCAAAAACCCCAAAAGTGTTTCTTACGTAGATAATATCAAGGGTTAATAAATGCTTCTAGCATTAAACACTGCAAACTGATGCTTAGAATAAAATATCACTGTTAATTTTTAACATGCATTGTATGATAACATTTAAGAAAGGGAATGACCCAAAGCATGGTTTGCTGTACTTTTCAAGTCAAAGACTATATTCTTCTATCTTTCCACACTATGGGGATCAAAGAAAGTAATACATATATTTCAAAGTTCTTAATTTTTAAATCCTGGTTCATTCATGGGAAGCTATGAATTTTTTCATATTAATGAAATTTTAGAAATTCTTTAGACTTTGTTGTCATGAATTATATAAATTAATATTTGCTACCAAAAATGTAAACTGGTTGCAGTTCCTAGGGAAAAAACCACTGTTTTTTCCTTTTCTAACTGAAGTATCTGCTGGTCCTGTGACTGTGGCCTCACTAATAATTTTAGACATCATGTCTAATGCAATACTCCAGCTTTTTAGAAGACACAATAAAACGCAAGCAAATCTACAAATCATGTCGTAATCACAGAAGAATTGAGTATGCTTAATTTGTTCTTACTTTCTTACTTTCTGAACACCTTGGGGCTACTTACATGTAAATTCCTCAGACTGATATATTTGATAAAGTTAGAAAATGAAGCTGAACTTCTCTAGTTATTCTTGCTCTCAGCCTTTGAGGGTTAAAATAAGACTGTTGATTTTAAAATATTAATCAACTGTTCTTGTGCAGAAAGAGTAGCAACTAAGAGAGAAAAGAGAGCAAAAGGTAGAATCAGGTAGATGCAGGGATAAAACTAGCAGTGAAGCTCAGATAAAGAGACAGGGAATGGGAGAAGGAGTGGGAGCAGGTGGTGGGAAACTAGGTCAGTTGAGTATTTGGGGGCTTGAAACAGCCGTGCAGAGCCAACGATGGATCCTGGATAGGTCTGTTGGACTGGATGAGCAAGAATATGATTTAAATTAGAAAAAAGGTGTGGGAAAGAAGAGTAATTGACACTGGGTTAATGGGACCAGGTTTGAGTAGTGAGCAAGGCAGAGAGTTTGTGCCTGGAGACAGTGCACTGTCAGACCTTATTTGGAAGCCTAGGTCTGTAAATCTTAACAAATTACCTTATGCTGAACTGTCCTGATGCTGTGAGGTTTCCATCAACAGCAGGGGGATGGACATTTTTTCCACACTTACAACCTCTATCTGTTATGTCCCTTCTCTGCTATCCCTCTTTTTGATTGGCACAATCCCTCAATTCTGGCACAATTACCACCTGCTTCCTTCCAAGTTTTCTTCTCATTTGGCTGGACAATGGCAATTGTAGTGTGACTGATTTAGAACTGAATGTGTGTAAATGGGCCAGTTGATTAATGCCTAGTGAAAAGACTAATTTAAGTTTGTTTATTTTTTAAACATAACCATACTGCCACCTTTGTTCAGGAGGACTGTAGATAATAAGAAGAGGTGAAAATCTCTGTCATTTTTAATTCAGTTGAAGTCAGTACTTTCCTAAGGGCCTGGAAGGGGGATAGACAGTCTCCTGTTGCCATTACAAAGGCTTTATTTCTAGAAGAAACAGTATACTAAGAAGCAGGAAATAGTATATCATCCTGAAGTTAAATTGTATTGTAATGTATATCTTATTATTATTGAATATTGCAGTAACAGCCTTAATTTTGTAATTTCATAGCCTATACATACTTGATTTTTTTTACTCACTCTGGTATTCTTTAAACATTTGGTTTGGGTGTAATTTCTTTTAAATCTTTGTATTTGAAGTTATTGAATATAATCATGCCCGGTCTTCTCCTTGGCTTTCCAAATCCCCTGTTCAAGATAAAACCCAGCAAATTCCATGACTGTACCATCACAAAAACCATATGAACATTTAACAACTATATCTTGTTCCAGACATCTAATGGACTTTGTAAATTAATTTTGCTCAGGATCATTTAGGACATCTTTGGCAGAACTGAGAGTGAATCAATGCCTCAACATTTTAATTGATATCTTAATTTGTCCCGTTCCCAGATGTCAGAAATAGGCGCCTGCTTCCATGACCATTTTATTTCTTCAGCAACTCTTGTCCTCAATGATTATACCTTCTGATTCAGTGAAGTATGAGCCCCAGTATATGGTGAGTTCATGGTCTTTAGAGATGTTTAATTTCTTCAGTTCAATATCATTCCAGGGAATTCCTTAGCATAACCAGTTCTTGCTTAAGCAGACTGAAACTCAGAAATCTGCAGCAAACTGCCACTGATAAAATGAGTGCTGGCCATAAGAATTAAGGTATGATCTGTTGCAATAAGAAGAGAGAATAACAAGCACCACTTCCATTACCCTGTTAGGAAAGTATTTTATAAATACACACTGCTCTGTAGTTGATGGAATCTTCACGAAACTATTGGTGGTTTTCATGCAGATTTCCAGAAGATTTCATTAACTCAAAAGGGATGATCTGATTTTTTGTTCTCATCTTAAATGTGTTTTTCTTTTACTTTTTGCTTGATAAGAAAATAAACTTATGTGTGCATGCACTACTTTAATGCCTGAAATTAGCAGAACATCATGCTTTTCTCTCCATTAACATATTGAATATTTGCAGCTTTCTATCTCCCAGAACATATATGATGTCATTCATAAAAGCCAGGACTCAGAATCTGAAATATTTCAGACATTACAGTCTCTGTGTCCTTGGCATACAAGTTAAGATTATAAATGATATTAAGGATAAATGGTTACTAAAATGCCAAGTGTTTCTACTCAAATTGAAAGAAAATAGACTTAGGTTAGATATTAGGAGGAAATTCTTTACTGTGAGGTTGATGAAGTGCTGGCACAGGTTGTCTCGAGAAGCTGTGGCTGCCCCATCTCTGACAATGTTCAAGACCAGGTTGGATGGGGCTCTGAGTAACCTGGTCTAGTGGAAGGTGTTCGTGCCCATGGCAGGGGCTTGGAACTGGATGTTCTTTAAGGTCCCTTCTACCCCAAACCATTATATGTTTCTGTGACTCACTCTGAAATATTTTTGATATTCCAGGCTCTGTTTCCTTGGCACACAAGATTATAAATTAAGGATAAATGATGACTAAAATGCCAAGTGTTTCTATAAAGAAAAATAGGACTGCAGTCTTTAGGATGTTAAAAATATGTACATCTTATAAAGACATTGATAAATAATTAATCTTCAAAAATCTGCAATAGTTGATGATGATCCCTTGCTTACTCTTCTGAAAAAGAAGAGGTGAGTACATCTTTCAGCCAATTAATTCCAAGTCAGTGTCTTAAATACATGATTGATTGAAAAAGCTCTCAGTACCACTAAGCATTTGAAGGATGTGGTGCATTATATTGTGTGAGCTAAAACTTAGAGAGATTTCACATAAAACTTTGCAACCTCAATCTTGTAATTTGAGTCTATACTGCCCTGTTTTCCTGCAGTGACATAGACAGAAGATGGCACTGTTTATTCATTGTTCCAAAAATGAAAAGCTATTTTCCTGCTCCTTTAAGGAAAAATAAATGTTAATATACAGAGAAAACAGAAAAGAAAATGGAGATGGTTATATTTTTTGAGAAATAGATACTTTCTGCTGAGTCAGGACATAGGCCTGTAAAAGCTGCATTTTTTACACAGCTCGGACAGGAGCCACATTTAGTCATGATAGCTGTACAGAGTTCCAGTCTCTGTGAAATGGGGCTGAAGTAAAACATATTGAGATCAAATACCAGAGGAGGAGGAGGAGGAGGAGTGGGTTAGTATTATTCATAGAAGCATAGAATATGCCGAGTTGGAAGAGACCCATCAGGATCGTCAAAGTCAACTCCTAGCTCTGCAGAGGACACCACAACAATCCCATCCTGTGCCTGAGAGCATTGTCCAAACACTTCTTGAACTCTGTCAGGCTTGGGGCTGTGACCACTTCCCTGGGGAGCCTGTTCCAGTGTCCAGCCACCCTCTGGGTGAAAAACCTTTTCCTGATAGCCAATCTAAACCTTCCCTAACACAACTCTAGCCATTCCACTGGGTCCTGTCACTGCCCAGTCTGCCCTTCTGCTTCCCCTCATATGGAAGTTGTAGACAGGTATGAGGCCTCCCCTCAGTCTCCTCTTCTCTAGGCTGAACAGGCCAAGTGCCCTCAGCCACTCCTCATACGGCTTCCCCTTCCCTCTTCATCATCTTTGTAGGCCTCCTTTGGACAGTCTCTAATAGGTATATATCTTTCAATTAAAGTTGTTCATACACTGAAAAAATACTTTGAGAACATCACTGTACGAAAGATGCAGTTGATAATTGGGTCATTAATACAGGGTATCATATCATCTAAGACAGATTATTCTGTGAAAAGATACTGTACCTTCATGGGGGAAGCCCCAGAATTTACAGAGGCTCCTGATCTTATGAACATTCACATACTTGCTTCTTTTAAAGTCTTGTTTCTAATGGAACTTAATATGCCCAGTCAGAAGTTTTTGCAAAATTAATCTTTATCTACAAAACATCTGATGTTTGAAAGGAATGTAAAGAATAAATATAAATGGGAATTATATAATAGTGCAAATGGGTAGTCATGAATATATTACTACATTTTCACAGTTAATGAAAATTACTTGAATCTACTTTGAAAGTCTATTTTGAGTAAACAGTAGGCTCTTTATAAATAAGCCAAAACTATTACATTTAAATTATTGGCTGTAGCTACCGACAAACTATGCCAGAGGTATGTTCCAAGACTTCTAACTAGTGCTCTCTGGTACGTCTGTTATTAGTTTCAAATTAACTCCAGCATGTCCTTCACTGTTGGTAACTGTTGGTAAAGGAAAGAAGACTGTCCTTGGGAAAGTAGGAGGTTTAGCTCCCATTTGCAAAGTTTTAATTGTTAATTTTTGCTTGTGCTGATTTGTTTGCTTTCATGCTATAAATTCTAAGCCTTGAGGATTGGCTTTTGGAATATTACTATGATTTTCTGCTCAATTGTTTCTCTTATCAAAATACCTTCTCTTGTGTGAATGGAGTTGTTGATCCAAACAAGGCAAAATAGGATTTGGCCCAGCACGAAAATAAGGTTCAGGATGTGAATAATACCAGTAAAAAAGATTTTTCTTCTGGGAAGGCAGTAAGTTGGGAGTTTTCTGTACAAGCGCAGCAAGAACACTTCTACAAAAGCAGTGCTATAAAAATGCTTGCCACACTGTCTTGGGGTGACTCTATCATGTGTATCCCCTATCATGCTCTATGCCCAAAAAGTAGTATTGTGCTTTTTCTGTGCTTTTAAACTGAGCTTGAGGAAAAAAAACCAGACAAACTTTCCAAAGCAGATTCTCAAGGACACAGAGATTACACTCCTCAGTGTTGTCTGGCTGCGGAAAGGCACAAAGGGAGCACCCTGCTTGCTTTTTCTTCAGCCAGCTGGTTTTTTTCCCTCTTGGCGTGAGACGGAGAGCTGAATTTTGTTTCCTGGGACTTTGGTTTTTTTTTCTCCCTTCTCTTCTGAACTGTTTCAACAACATCAGAACACATCAGGACAATTTTCTCCCCGAGGCCCAGGGGTGGGCCCATGCCCTCACTGACCAGCTCCGAGGAGGAGAGAGACCACACCTACAGAAGGACTCTGAAATCTTCCCAGGTTTCTCTCTACAGCGAGGGGTTTAATTCATTATTTAGCATCATTATCCTTTTCCTGTGTGTTTGTTGAAATAAATAGTTTTTGTCTCTTTCACTTTCCTTCGAGGAAAAATTTCCTTTTTTCCCGAACCCTGTGGGGAGAAGGGTGGTTGTAACCTGGTTTTCTCTCAGGGGCTATATTACTAGCTTTTGGCCAAACCGGCACACAAACTAAAAGGGCTTCTACACTTTTTTGGTTAATGCCTGTGGTATTAAGTAAGATATCCGGTTTTGCTCTGGAGGATATCAATTGTTCCTTAGAAGAACAGTGCAAACAGTTTGTGAGAATCTTTCAAAATGCTTGTAATTCACTCCCATTTCATTCTGTGGTAAATCTGAAATACTTTACATTAGTAAAAATGTAATTGAAGCTGAGCAATGTTTTTCTGGGTTTTGGTTTTGGTTGGTTTTTTGGTGTTTGTTTTGGTTTGGTTTGGTTTTGGTTTTTTGGGGTTTTTTTGATGGCACTGAAAAAAAAGTTCAGGTTTTGTAGACCATACAGGATTTCAGAATTGAAGTATGGGCTTTGATGTATTTATTTTATGTCTCAGTGATCTCAAAATAAGATTTTGAACTATGTTGACTTGCGTTTTAACAGTCCTGCTTTATTTCTTCTCAGCTGAATTCTTCACCATAAGCATAGTGGTATTTATAAAAGATGTTATAAAAAAAATATTTATGGGAAATTAAACTAGTAAAAACTCACTTGGTAAAGGCAAGTTCAGAAAGATGTTCATGTTAGGAGTATTACCTGGAAATCTGTATGGTGGAAGAGAGCTTTAACCTTGTAACAAATGGTTGTTTATACTTGAAAGTCTATCTGCTTTGTGTTTAATTAGAACCTTAGATCTCTGTTTTGGGTTTCTAAACCTTGGAATAAATTGTGTATCAAGTAGGTTAGGTTTGCATTTATTAGTAAACTTTCAAAATACAGGTGGTTAAATTTTAGGTAAGAAAACTGCAGCATACATCGTTATGTGTCACAGACCTTCTATTTTGAAATTTCAAATCTATACTGAAAGAGCAGGATTTTTAAAGAACATTTGATATATAAGCATCGGTTTCTTTTGAAATTATAGGGTCCAGCCACCATCCCAAAATGCTCCTCAACCTAACTTATCTTATATTCTGCAGGAAAAAAAAGAAAAAAATAAGTGTTGCATTTTCTTCTCTTCTCTAATCATCAGAAAATTGAACTTTGAATGTCATGACCTATTTTAATGGAGCTGATTGCTTGGCACAGAACTGGAGTAGACTGTATTGTGTACTTGTGAGGTATGCTACTTGGGAAAGGAATAAATATGTGAATCAATGTAACTTATGGATTGCCTGTCTAATTTCAGAATCTATTATAATATTGTCCTGGTAACAAAAGGCTGTTAGACTAAATGAAATTGCTCAAGTCAGTCCAGCATGCTGGGCACTGACACCTTTGCTATACAAAAAATACTGGAGAAGTTCCTCTGCTTGCCATCACTTCACTGTTACCATGTTATGACAAGCTGTTATGAACGAGTGTTTGAGATTGAGTATAAAATCACCAGCAAGGGTAGCTGTAAAAATCAGATATAATATTAAGCAACAGCATGACAAAGTTCATTGGCAAGTCTACTTACTAGATGATTAAGGCACACTGAGGAAAAGGAAAAACAGCAACAGTGAAATCCAGTCAATCAAAATGGAAATAAACTGAGAACTATCTCGTGTGTATGTGTGTTTAGGTGTGCGTGACAAAACAATAGTAAGGGCAAGGATAAAAAGGAATACAGCCTACAAACTTAACAGCACTCAAGTTTAACAGTACTTAACTTGTAACTTAAAAGTTTAGCAAAGAAACAACAGTTAGCAGCATTTAACTTAGCTTATAACTTACGACTTAACATTACTTACAGGCCTAACATCTAAGGTGCTTAAACATCTAAGAAAGCGGCATTTCTCCCAGATTTGCTGTAGTGTTTGTGCACATGTATGCACACAGACATAAAGAGTCAGTGCAAGGTACTTGTGAAAAATTCACAACCTTGAAGGTTGTGAAGCCTTCGCATCTCCCCAGTGGGCAAAGGGTTGGGCCTTGAGGAGTGGGGTTATCAGCCCAGGATCTGTAGCCATTCGGTGTTCCTCCAAGTATAGCAAACCTGAGGGTTCACTGGCTCTGAGAGGCCCCACTCAGAGGAAGGTTGCTGGTCACATCCCGCTGCGGTCCAGAAGAGCTCAAAGGGTCTCATTTCGGACCACTGTTTATAGGGTCACAAGAGAGTGGGCTTTAGTCATAACGATGTTTCATTCTGGCCACACTTCAGGTTGGTACATTTTCCTTGAAAGTGTGAGAACAGAGATGCTATGCCATTTAGGCAAGAAAAGTAGTTTTCAAGGCTGTTCATAAAGAAAACAGGTGCTTGTTGGACAGCAGCAGTTTCTGGGAGCAGACAGTATTTATGATAAGCTCAAGAGAAGCTGTTCCCAAGCCCTGTTGTTCGATACTGAGGCCTAGTGAGCATTTCTCAGGTCGCAGTGAGGTCTGAAAAGTAGGGGGGGATGATGCACCACCACACCAACACCTCGGGTTTTGATATAGAAACCTCTAGAACTAAACAAATGACCTTTTTCTTCTTGAGTACAAGGCTGTTTTACCCTAAGAGGCTCCTATAATTTTTGGATTCTTACCACCTTTATCCTGTCAAGGCTTGCCAGCTTGCCAGTGGGTTACATTTACAGTTATGTGCATGGCCTATGACCTAGGGCTAGTCTGACGTGGCCTGACATGCTTCCAAACTATCAAGTTACAAGATAGGGCATTGTACAGGTCCCAATAGGAATATTTCCTTTAGAGATATATTATTCTTTTCCTGCCTTTGCATAGACAATGACCTGGTTAATCTGGTTTAACACTGATTTTCTATTACGGCAGAAGTTGCCTTTCTGTTGCTCCCCATAACTTTTGAAGGTTCTGGTCCTTTCAGAGTAAGAGAGTCCATTCTAAAACATGGCAGAAACAATGGCACACTTGCCAGGAGCTCCTGTAGAGATTTAAGCATTTCTCAGTACTGCTTTTTGCTCCTCTCACCTCTTAGTTCGTCTGGGGCTTAGAAGGACTAAGGCATCTAGGACTTTTACTGTTTGAGCTGTGTGAAAGTTATGTGTTGTTATTATCAGCATTGTGTATCCAGACCGCACAAATTATTTGCTCATGTTTTTAAGAAGGACAAAATTCTGCTCAAATGAGATCTAAAGATGCATTTTATTTAATATGAACTAACTAAAACCATGACAATGACCTTGATGAACATGATGTAAAATTCAAAGCCCTCCTCTATTATCACTTACCCTATGTAATAACAATGTTTGTTTTCACTGCACCTTTACACTCTGTTGCACAACAAAATTAATTTCCTGGTGACAAAGGAAGTCTTGGCCTTCAGCCTCCTTAAAGCCATCATGTCTCTGAATACTGCCAGGGAGGCTGAGAGCTGCTGTGAATGGGCTACTTAACCTGAGAACTTGCACAGAATAATGTTGACCTCCAGTTGCCCAAGCAATATATTTACTAAATAAATAAAGTGGAAAAAAACATTTTTATTTCAGGGTCAGGTCAGTGTGCAATTCCAGGTGAAAAATAACACTGTTAATGATATTTTCCTTCAGAAACAAATCCAAAGTCGTGATGTAGCTACATGGAGATCTCACACATAGCATTCATTCAGTAATTGCACTAAAAATAATGCCTAATGACCATTTATCTGCTTTCTTTCTGTTGTGCAATTTTTTTTTTTTTTTTTTTTTTTTTTTTAAAAAAGAAACCACNTTTTTTTTTTTTTTTTTTTTTTTTTTTACAAGAAAGGCAAATCAAAAGTGTATTATGCATTTAAAAAAGCCATATTCTGGCCTGTCAGTAGAATGTATAATGAAAGCACAATCAGCAATCACAGTTCTAGAAAGAATGAAATGGGGGAGAACGGGAGGTGGGGTTAATGCTTTACCTTGTGGTAAAATGAAGCAAATTGCTCTAGCTTGCAATGGAAATCTCATATATTCACAATTACAGGCACAGATGTGTGATCCTTTCTTCCACCTCAGGCAAACTTGATGTCATTGAGTTCAGGGGCTTGAGTATGGAACTGACTGACTAACCTGCTTTGTGCTTTAATGACTCTAGTAACTGCTAGAAACTTACTTAAACTAAATTACTAAACAAGTTATTAGCCAGACATACCAGACTTGTAATAATACACCACCACCACCACCTCTCCTTGCATTCTGTTACCTGTTCCTTGATACATGCAATCTCCAGCATAATACTTTAAAGGAAAAAAAATCCCTGTCAACTCTGACTGTAAATTCACATTACATTAAAAGCAGAATAAAGGATTAGAGTACGAAAAACTTAGAAGCTGAACAAACCCTTATAGTCTTAAGTTTAAAAAGAAATCTGTCTTTTTCGTGTTTACTTGCTTCCAACATAAAAGCTTCCATGTTAGGATTAAGAAAGCCCTACATTAAAAAAAAAAAGACACAGTAAAATGAAGAGCTTGAACTGACTCTTTTGTATGGAAAAGTAAAGCAGGCAGCCAAATAATTCAAGTAAAAGGAATAAGATGCATGATTGTGAATTTCACGTGTGATAGACAATAGGCTTGTACACCTTGCATAGAATTCAGCAGAACAACCAGGAGCTAGACATGATAAAGGGGAGTGCTTGTGTAGTACTATTACAAACAATACCCTTCTAGTTTAAAAGCTTTTTTAACAAAGAGCGCCGTCCTTTTACAGAGCTGATTGATATCAAAAGAACGTATCCTGCCTTTTCCTGTAAAAATGCAGATTAGCTTCCTGTCTCCTGGCTTCCCTGTGTTTGTGGAAGTGTCTGAAATACAAGGTCCATTATTTGGAACATCCACTGGGAAGCTGGTAGCAAAACTAAAGTAATAATGAATAAAGCCATAATATCTGAAATTAGGAAGCAGAAATTAGGACATGTGGTCAAGACATTACCTGCCTCCTGTGAATACACAGCCCAGGGATGCTTTGTGTAGATGCATAAAGCAAAATGGAAGGATAGGAACTTTTCCTTGCTCCCTTTATTCCAAAGCAAAATCAGGACTTCTTGTTGTCTTTGGCCTTTTTGTCTCCCCATGTCAGAATTACTATGGTCAACCCAAGATTTTGGGTATTCTTTTTTTCCTCATGTAATTGTATTAAGGAGCTAGGATATCTTCATGTCAGGAATCAGAAAATCATAGAATCATTGAGGTGGAAAAGACTTTCAAGGTCATTAAGTCCAACCTTTGACCAAGCGCCAGCTTGTCAACTAAAGCATAGCACTGAGTGCCATGTCCAGTCATTTTTTGAGCCCTTCCACGAATGGTGACTACACCACTTCCCTGGGCAGTCCATTCAAATGCTTGACAACCACTTCAATGAGGAAATTTTTCTGGATGAAGTGAAAGACAAACCCCTCTAAAATTTGCTCTTTGAAAATTCATCTTCAGTTAAGGCTTGCTGTGGTCTTCAGTACAGAGCTTCAGGGCCTCTTTGTGTATTCTATGCAAAATAAATAATACTGCAGTTTGAAGGAGCCAGGGGTGAGACTAAGTGATGAACAGCAGCAAAACCCACGTCCAGGGCTTTCTGAAAGAGGCAAGGCTTTGGCTGTATATTACACTAACCCACGACAAAAGATGAAGTGCTAGCATAAGCAAAAATTCCCAGAGCAAAAAAAAGCATACTCTTAATTTCAGTACAGCTTCTTTTTATGGAAACTTCTATTCTGTGTACAGCCATGTTATACATCATAAAAAGTATGATGCAAATTTTTCCTTCATGGTTAGTAACGAGCTAAATATCAGAAGTTTATTTCTTTATTAGAAAAGTGCTATAAGCTTTGGACACGCTACATGGTGTTTGAAGCACAAGTTATGATGAATATTCACTGGGAATCTGATTTTTCTTTTTCTTCTGCTTAACACACACTAGATTTAGCAGTAAATCAGTTGCTATTCTTATTTGTCTGAAGGTGATGAAAGACTGAAGCACAGCATAGGTCAGTAGAGCTAATGTAGGATGTGATTGAATGGGTGGGGAGCTTGATTCTCAGTGTGGTCCTGGGTTGGTATTTTTATGGTTCTTATCCTGATACACAAATTTTTTCAAGTTGTTTTGTTTTGGTATTACTCAGGTAGGCACCAACTCCACACAAAATGGCCCCAGACGTCCTGCTGGATGGAAAATTGCAGAGAGCCGTTGAGGTGATGAAGGCCAACAGCATCCTATTTGTGTTAGCAGGAATGAGGCTGCAGATCAAGCGAAGTGACTGTTCTCTTCACTCAGTAACTGTGAGGCTTCCCCTGAAAGCATATGTTCCATCTTGGGCCCCATGGCATGAGAGAGGTGGTGACAGTCTAGGGCAAGGTTGCTCAATCAGGAGGGCTGGAGTATACTTTCCATAAGGAGAGACTGAGGGAACTGGCTTCGCTTAGCCCAAAAGGAAGTCAAAAATGTTGTTAGTGTTATTGTCAACTGCTTAATACGAGTGATAGGGAGACAGAAGACTTCCTAGAAGTGAACACTAAAAAGGCAAAAGGCAGTGGTCATAGATTTCAGCTGAGGAAATACTGCTGGAAAACAAAGAAAGAAAATCTTTGCAACAAAAGCATCTAAGCCTTGTGTGCTGATTTGGCATGGTCTGGTTTTTTGGTAGCAGGGGAGGGCCACAGAAGTAGCTTCTGTGGGAAGCTGCTAGAAACTTCCACCATGTCTGACAGAGCCAATCTCTGATGGCTCTGAAAATCGACATGCTGCTGGCCCAATTAGAGACATTGGTAATGTCTCTGTGATGACATATTTAAGATGGAAATCCAAACAGCACATGGGTAGTTTTTTCCAGGGGTGGCGAGCTGCCACAGGGGCCGTCCTGGCAGTGTGCGGCGATGTGCCATGGCTGCTGCCATCTTGGTGCAACCCGCGGCGAGCCTTGCCTGCCTGGCTGCCCATAGCCAGCTGCGCCGCGGGCAGAAGGGCAGGGGCAGTGGCAGTGGCTTCTCCTTCCCAACGCCCTGCATGAAGAGAGGTGTTAAATAATGCCAGCGCTGTGGCAGCCACCACTGGTGGCGGCAGGGCCACGTGGTCAGCAGCGGAAATATGGCAAGTGACTCCCTGACATGGAACCTAGAGGAAATCAACCTCTTGGCACTGCAGTATGCTGCAAGAATCTTTGAATCGAGGGAACTTGTAGTGGTTCCACTTGTAGTGGAACTTAGGCAATGGTACCTACGGGCAACAGTTTTTCTTCTAGATAGAGAAGAGGAGAAAATGAGGACATGTAAGAGAAAGCAACATGACGGCACCAAGGTCAGTGGAGAAAAGGGGGGAAGAGGTTCTCCAAGCGCCGGAGCCAAAATTCCTCTGCAAGCCGTGGTGAGGACCATGGTGAAACTAACTGTCCCCCTGTAATCCATTAAGTCCATGGGAGATGCAGAGATCCACTCGCAGCCTGTGGGAAAAGTGCTCACGCTGGAATGGGTGGATGCCAGAGAGGGCTGTGATCCAGTGGGAGACCCGAATAGAGAGAGAGGGCCCCTGCTTCTAGAGATAGAGAGAGAGGGCCCTTGCTTCTGAACTAGAGCAGCCTATCCTTAAAAGACTGTACCCTGTGGATGAATGACCCATGCCACAAGAGTTTTGAGAAGACAGTTTGCCGGTGGGAGGGACTCACGTTGCAACAGTTTTGGCAGAACTGCTCCTTGTGAAATTGGAGCCATGCTGGAGAAGTTCACCGAGAACTGTCTCCCATGGGAAGGGACCCCACGGCATAGCACAGGAAAGACTCCTCTCCCTGAACGAACAGAAGAAGATCTCAGGTGATGAACTGACCAAAACCCCCCACGGCCTGTCTCCCTGGGCTGTCGGTGAGAAAGAGGGAGAGGCTGGGGGGAAAAAAAGATGTTTTGAAGGCTTATTTTACTTCCTATTATCCTCCTCTGACTCTGTTAATAATAAATTTGAACCTGTTTTGCCCTTAAAGTCTTTTCTCCCTGTCCTTATCTCAACTCATGAGCCCTTCATTAATTTTTTTTTCCCCTCTCTTTTGCCTGACAATAGCAGGAGAGGATGAGTGAACAACTTTCGTGGGTGCTTGGAGTTTGGCCAGTGTCAAACTACCGCACCTTGGCACTGGTTGTACAGGGCAGATGAATAATCACTGTCTTTGGCAATACTCAGGACTTGTCTGGACCAGGACCTGAGACTCATACGCAACCTCTGAAGCTTGTCCTGCTTTGAGCAGGAAGTTAAACTGAGTGACTTACAGAGCAAGATTCCCAACTCAAGTTTTTTAGGATTCTTTGATCCTACACACAGCACTAGTTGCTGACTGTAAAAAATATACTGTCTGGCATGTACAAAACAAAGCTTTAGACATCCTGGCTGGGGTGTGACTGTTTGGTAGGCAAATTTGGGTCCTGCCTGCAGAACTTGCTGCTCAATATTTCTGGATAATTTCTGGTGCTGGGCAGAGAACATGTTCTAGATTTCAGTTTGCTGATTTCTGTAGGAGCCATTGTCCCCTATGTATTAATGGGGACATCACTTGGTGAGAAGACCTTGGAACAGACTTGAACTTGCCTGTAGTACCCTTGCTATGTGTTTTATAATGTCACATCTTGTCACTGTTTTCCCCATGGACGAGTAGAGAAACGACACAGAGTCCAGGTGCAAGGAAACAAGGCAAAAGCCCCCCTTTAATGATTTCTCAGAAGGCTTTTTATATGTTAGTTTGCAAAAGTGTATGAATGGCATAAGGTAATTGGTTTTTGCCATCCACCCCTCAAGGGGATTGGTCAAGTTCTAAGACACCCATCTCTGGATGTTTTCCTAGTTAGAACCATAACAATTCTGCAAAACAATCTGCAGCTGCAAGAAGTTTATAAAACGGTAACATTGTTTTGAGTTACTTGCATGGGAAAGACAGAACTTTCACAAAAGTGCTGCAGAGAGCTAAAGAAATTCTCTGCTGAAGCTTTTTCAGCATCCCTAACATCTCTATAGTTTGGCCTCAATGCTGTGATATAGTCTCCTATACCATCTCTGTTAATGCCAATACATCCATACATTTGGCACTGCTGATGTTTAAGGATGATTCTATCCTGCTGATAGATAAATATCAGTTTTCTGAATTAAAGTTGTTGGAGGGATAATCCATTTCAGAACAGACTAAACAATTTTGAGATGATATTGAATTATCTCTAGACTCCATTAAGAGTAAGCACAGGAATTCTTTCCCTCAGAGAGATACCAGAAAATTAATCTTAAGCTCTCTTTCCCCACTTTTTAGCACAGTGTTCATGTGACAGTAGGTAGAAGAATGAGGTCATGAAAGTCAACATTTTTGAAAGAGTTTGTGTGGATTTGTAAAAAAGAATGGGAATTTGAAAAAATAGGTTTATATTCTCAGTGTGTGATCTTGAGGAAGTAGTTTTTTCTCTCCATCTCTCTATACAGAGAAGTATTTATATGTGCTTTTATTTTGTAATATTCTTTATCTGTGGATTAAAAAGAGTTCTGTATATTAGCTAAATCTTATAAAAATGACAGTAAAGATGACATTGAAAATACATGATTTTATGCATTCAGTAGAGTAATTATTCAAAGTTGCATCTGGAATTTAACAGCAACTATATGCAGACAGACGTGGTTTTGTGTCATTTTGCATGGCAGGGGAGGGGAAAGTGTATGCAACCAAAATCAAACCCTGTAAGCAGCAACAAAAGAATAAACTGTGGAAAGATAATTGAACACTTCCAAGCACTTTATGACTTGAGAATCTTAAAAGCTGGAAAGTAGACATTCATCTCGAATGTTCTCTCTCCTGTTGGTGTTAAAACACATTGGTGTGGAGCTGTCGGGTTTAATTTGCACCACAGGGAATGCCTGTTGCTTCATGCATGCTGCTGTAAAAATGTGTTAGTATTTAAATAACAGCACAAAGGATCATTATATTTCCTGCTCTAAGAAGATCAGTTTTGATAAAATAAAGTTTTAGCCATTCTTTTCTATCCTTATCTTGCAGCATCATTTTGCACTTAGAGGTGACATCACAACAATGTGATCTGTGGTAGTTTTGTGAGCTCCAGAACCCCGAGCCACTCCTGTGCTGTGGGTTCCTGTAGCAACCTCAGTCAGCAATCTTGTTAGCATTTGGCAGCTAAACTACAATTAAACCGGAAGGAATGAAGTCAAGCATACATCTGTGTAATGCTGAACAGCATCCTGCCAAAAGCTTCCACAGCCCTGTAAGTTGATAGAAACCAGTTATTTATCAAAGAAGAGAAATGATAAAGTTAATTAGAGCCTGATATCATGAGTTTGCACAGGGACATTCAGAATATCAACAAAACAAACTATTTTGAATGTCAGACATATAATTTTGAAAGCAGATCCATTGGGGATATCAAGTTCTCTTTAAAGATAACTAGGGGATCTATCATTAAAAAAAAAATCTCATTTCATTTTACTAGATAAATTCAATATTTGAGATGCAGATTAAAGTCCAAGTTGAAAGTGAAATCCAACTCAAAAAACACTTTAAATCCCAGAATTTAATAGCAAATTTGGAGAGGAAACTTGAAGACAAAACCAGCAATCAACTTAGCTGTTTCTTATGGTTGAACAAAACCCCAGTGACTTCTAACTAACAAACAGGAGAAAAGAATAAGTGAGTCACATCCAAACCTCAGTTCTGGCAGTTTAATTTGTGTAAAAGCTTTATGTGATATTTTTATCTAATAGGATATATGGTCTATTTTATTACTTAGACTCTTACTCTGTACAGACCTAAATCTCTAGGTGAAATAAGAAATTTGGAATGGAAAAAACTATTTATCTAACCATGTTTGAAAACTACCTTTCACTGTCCTATATTATTCTGATGACAGCTTGAATTTGTCTTTGTTTCTGTCTGTAGCTGGGATCATGTTCTAACAAGCTTTGCCAGTGCTTTGTTTCTACTTACAGGAAAACTATAGCAGAAGGTATTGCAAAGGCCAGAGTGGTTCAGAACAACACTTATTTCTTGAAGGAAATATATATATGTTTGTGTTGAATTTTCAAATCCTTCTCTACTCGCGTAACAGTAGAGAAGAGATGTCCTAAGGGGCCTAGAGGGTCTGATATCACAGAATCCTAGAATAGCCTGGTTGGAAGGGATCTTGAAGACCATCTAGTTCCAACCTCTCTGCTGTGAGCAGGAACACCTTCCACTAGACCAGGTTGCTCAGAGCCCCATCCCACCTGTTCTTGAACATTTTCAGTGCTGGGGCATCCATAACTTCTCTGAGCAACCTGTTCCAGTGGCTGACCACTCCCACAGGGAAGAATTACTTCCTAGTATCTAATTGAACCCTACTCTTAGTCAGTTTGAAGCTGATCGCCCTTGTCCTGTCACTCCAGGCCCTTGTAAATAGTTTCTATCTCTCCTGTAGGCTCCCTTCAATTACTGGAAGGCCACAATTAGGTCACCCCAAAACCCTTTCTTTTTCAGGCTGAACAATCCCAATTCCCTCAGACTTTCTTCGTAGGAGACGAGCTCTGATATTCATGATCAGTCATGGAAAGTTTGTTCACAAGATGGTGTTCACTAGTAGAAAAGAAATTATTCTTGAGATTTTCAGGCAGTTTGTAGGCCAAAAAGATGCATCAACTGTCAGAAATTATTTTCAGTTCCTTTGTTACAAGTGTTGTGTTCAGTTTATTTTTGAAGATTTCATGTTATGTAAGCTCTTCACAAGAATGCTTAAAATGGACTTGTGTATTTATTTATAGTGATGTATCTCCCCTGCTGTCAGTGAACTCGTAATATCATCAGGAGGTAGGACTGGTCTTCTGGTGTAAATAAAATGTGTTAGACCTTGTAAACCAAATGTTTACTGACATTCACAGCCTTGTTTGATCTTACACAGGCTGTCTGCTCTGCTCCAACCAATGTAATCACTTAGAAGTTCAGGATCTCAGCAGTTTGAAACAGTCAGGGGGAATTATAGGATGACTAATGACCTGTGTGAACTTCGCCTGTGTACTCTGTGTTATTTTGGATAGTCACACTTAAAAATAATAGCGATAAAATAATAATATTTACAAAGAAGCACTTACAAGAAAAATGGAGTGTTTGTGTTGTTAGAGGTTAGAGCTTTCAGTGTAATGTAAGCCAAAACAGAACTATGACCCTTGTCTGTGCAAAAAGCAAAAAGAAAAACTTTTTTAGCTGAAAAACAGTAATGAAAAGAAAGGAAGAAGGGCTTAAACAGTGGTTTGTTTACTTTCCGACTGAGGTTTGTTTCTGTCTGTTAACGCTGTGAGATGTGAAAATCTCTTCAGTCCCAGGTAATGGAGGTAGAAACCTATAACCACTTCTAAGAGGCATGTTTTAAAGAAAGCCATAAGATATCTCATAGAAAACAAACAAAATGCAGTAGAAACAATAGAAGGTACTTTCTACGTCATCTTCCTAACAGAGACCTTTCTAATAAACAGTATCTCCAACCATCTATGTTTCCCAAATGTTTATGAGAATGCCTCAGGAACAGAGATGTTCATGCTGTAAGAGCCATCTCTGGTTTAACCATTCAGCAGATGAGTTTGCCTTTTTATATAAAAATTGATAATTACCAGCTCTTAATCACTAATTCTAACCTGACTCATTTGCAGACATAGGTGAGAAGACTGAGAAGGGTTAAAAGTTTCATGACATTATAAGAACTCGAAAGGTCATGAAGGATAATTAACTCTAAGGAATGGTAGAGATTGTCAATCTATCTGAAGCATCTAACTAAGGCAATGTTGACTGATGGCTTCTTTATGAACGTGTGACTTCTGCATTGTCTGTGCATAAATATTACCTACATGTGCAATACTTTGATTATTTTCAGCAGTAGAAATGTACAAGTTCAGAAAACTCCTTACCTGTGTACTGGTCTATGAAATCAGTATGACTTCTTTGTGGTAGAAGATGTAGTTTGAAGTATGAAAAAGACAACCAAAGTTTGCTTTATACTTGGGATTAAATATGGTTTATACCCCCAGGGAAGAGAACAATAGTAACTCTAAGGAGTGTAATCATGACCTTGTTGAAATGAACAAGGACTAGGGTGTAGAGGTCTCTCTTCACAACTTCACAACTGTTGCCTAGGCAATAGGTAGTGCCCTTATCTTCTACTGCTGAGCTAAAATGTGGCTTTACCATGGATTTGGACCAGTTACAAGCTGGTGGAACTTGTCTATGTAACAAATGCCAGTAGCAATTCAGTGAGATTGCATAAGGTTCTGGTTAGGTTTGCACAAGTATTCTGTCTAGAGCTGGAGTTGCTGACTTGAGCTGCTGACTTTGAGGTTGCTGACTTTTTTACTGCTACCATTAATTTTGCTGGTGAATTACAGAGTCTATACTGTCACTGGGGTGTCGCATAATGAAGTTTCGACTGAAATTTAACTGAGAAGAGAGATAAGTGAAGTATCTCCAATACTAAAAGTGACTCTAGTGCTTGAGAGTATTACAGCAGAGTTTTGCTGGTCTCTTGGACCAATAGTTTTCAAAGCCACAGAGAAGAACGAAAACCTTTGTGTTCAAATTTTAAATCAAGCACACATCACAGAGATCACACATATTGACTAAGAAAAGACATGAGAGTAATTACAAAGAGTGGTACAAAATTCTTCTGAGATTGAATCATGAGTTTATTTAGGTTGGGAAGGACCTTTGAGATCCTTGAGACCAACTTTTGACCTAACACTGCCAAGTCCATCAATAAACCAAGTCCCTAAGTACCACATCTACACGTTTTAAATACCTCCACATTTGGTGACTCAAACACTTCCCTGGTTGGCCTGTTCCAATGCTTGACCACCCTTTCAGCGAGGAAATATTTCCTAATATTCAATCTAAACCTCCTGTGGTTTAGAGGCCATTTTGTTTTGTCCTATTGCTTGTTGCTTGGGAGAAGAGACTGATTCTGTCCTTTTTCCCCTCAGCCTCCCATTCTCCAGGCTAAAGCACCCCAGTTCAAAAGCTAGACTGCTTTTCTGCAATGACACTTTGATAAAACCTTTAAATTTTTTTAGTACCAGAACCCATTTTTTCCTTAATAGGAAGTAATGCGTTGCTGACTGATGTTAAGAATCATGGACTTTCTAGTCATGTGGCTGGAGAGGTTTCTTTCCTTCATCATCATGAATTTCTAACTAGTTGGGTGGAGAGTTTCCAATACCCATATTGATGATTAGCCTGACACTGAAGACATTCTCCTGTGCATCAAGAGTTTGTACATCACAGGCACTGGCTGTCATTCTTTTTATTCCTGATTATCTGCTCAGATCAGTAGGTTATTTATATTTATCCTGAAGCCAACACTCCTCTTTTCCTCATCCTTCAGGGATTTGAAAGGTCATTGAAGGTCTCTATAGAGTCTGCTATTACTGAAAATGCATCTTTCTGTGAGGTGGCAAAGTATGTTCTCTTTAATAAGTAGGCTGTTCAAATGATTTCACATTACTTAAAGCATGAAAGCACTTGCATGTGCAGTTACCACATCACTAGTAACCTGTGTAATTTACATTCCTCTGAATCCTTTATAAAATTTCTGTGTGGCTTAAATGAGACTTGATCAGATATTACTGAACAGAGATTAGCTCTCTTGGTCAGAGCACAGTGCTAATAACACCAAAGTTGTGGATTTGATCCAAGTGTGGGCCATTTACTTAAGAGCTGGACTTGATGATCCTTGTGTATCCCTTCCAACTCAGAATATTCTGTGATTCTGTGATAAATCTGTGATTTAGCAGGATTAAACCTGTTGAATACATATGAGTTCCCTTCTCTGAGTAGAACTAATTGATGAAATATCAGTTTCTGCTGTTTTGAGATATTTTTCTTCAGCCATTCTGAAATCTAACTGCCTTCCTATTCACGTTATGGCTTTGTCAGTCAACCAAATGGTCATGACTGTGAGATCACTAAGGATGAATAGGGGTAGTCCTTTTAATAATTAGATTAACTAGAGTTTTCTGGAATTCAGACATTTGAAAGTAACCCAAATTAATTAATCTATTAGAGTTTCTGGAAGTAAGAAAGAGGGGAAGTGAGTGGAAATAATTGCAGTGACTTGGCTGCCAGCTTGCTGGGGAAGCTTCTCCTTGACAGAGACCTCCCTCTGAAAATGGTGCCCCTTTGATAGGGAATTTGTCCTCCGAATGGTTTACACACAGTTATGCAAAGAAGTTCAGTTATCACTAATGAAAGCTGTACCCCCACATGCTGACCTGAAAGGCTTTTTACTGTATAGAATCTCTCTGAAAAGACACTTTGAGGGAGATGAAGTAGAAGTCAAACAGTAAAGTAAATTGAATTAGGGTACAAGAAAGTCTGCTATTTACTTTTTCTGATTGATAAAGGTGAAATTATCTAAATTCACTTAATTGTGAAAGGCCAAGGTCCATACAAAAGAATTTGAGATTTAACCACTTCTTTTTAGTCTGGGAACTTGGCCATGTTGCTCAGCATGGCCTATATATTTACATAGCTGAGTTAGCTGTTGAACTTAGCTATGACATTGGTTTTACTCATGATGTTTGTAATTGGCAATTAATTTAAAAGGGGAAGATGTTTCACCTACAATCTTGCAAGAACTTTGCATTGGGTAATAGTTTGAATTTAGTGTTTGCATATGTGAACAAACTATGATAACTTCTTTCAAGCTGTTCTGGTTTGATTTACAATATTTCTCAAATTCAAAATTAAGGAGCCATTTCTTCGTCTAGTGGACTTGTAAGTTCACTGTTTGAAAAAGGTCTTGGGGGATGGTTTTGGGGGAAGACTTGTTTGATGTGTTTTTTTCTTTTTCCTTATAATTTACATCAACTGAGAATCTGTTTTGTGGTTCAAACCTTCTACCAACAAATGTAGCTGGTAAAAACATGTTTCAGATCGTGCCTGTCTGTAACTTCAGAAGTAATGACTTGCTGTTGGTAAAAATGCTTTTGAAGGATTTTTCAAACATCTATAGTACATACTTTTGTTACTTTATTTTACTTACTAGAAAATAGTACTGTAATTACTTTGGATGGCTAGGGGTTCAGCTGAACAAGCTTTGAAGGATTTTTTTTGTACACATCTGCAATAATCCTCTCTAAAATCAATTAAATATGTACATAAAGATATGAGAGTGTGTATGTGTGCACGTGCATACATAGTTAGACGACTGTATTTATTTACAAAACAGAAAAGGAAAAATCTTGTAGAACCAGTTAGGATTTTCTTTTGCTCTCTTCCCTCAGAAGAAGCTTCAACTTTCCTTGACTTCTGATAAAATGACAAGAGGAATCCTCTTTTGAAGATGTAGGTATCCAAAAGTGGTGTTGGCAGGTTCTATTTATCCTGGAGGATTTCTGGATGGATTGGTATTTCCTCATTGACTCTCAGTCTGCTGGCAGTTCAGGACTATTACAGTGGTCTGTGAGGATAGAACTGTAGAGGACACATTAGAAACAGGAATTTATTGCAAACTTAGTGTTTCCAGTACACTTTCGATATGATCAGTCACTGTGGGACATGCAATTAAACACTGCCAAAAATTTTGTCAACTATTCCTGCATAAGGAATATTTACTGTCCAGATTTATGTCATAGTGGAGATATCTGATGTTCAGGAAATCTTGTATTATAGCTACATGGATCTAAAAGGAGGTGACAGTGATTTTCTTGTCTTAGAGAGTAAAATAAGAGCTAAAAATCACCGCAGTAGTTAATACTGTATCCTTGATACCAAAACAATTCAAAACAAAATGCCTGAAATTTTGCTCCTATAATCTCCTGTCCACCTTCACAAACAAAACCAGTTCTCTTGGAATGTGTTTAGACAAATAAAAACTGTATTTAACAGAAGCAGAGGAGAAATACAACGAATGACGGAAAGGGGACTTGTACTTTATGGTTATTATATCCTTCATTTGGTGGAAGATGAGTGACTCAGAAGTTATGTAGTCCTATATGCTGTATTTGAAAAGCTTTTTTTTCCCCCCTGACATTCTTTATTCTGAATATGTAATGACTTGAAGCTTGCTGGCTCATCAGCCACATGTGATATAAAATGTATCTTTGTCTGCACAGAGCTTTTGTTCCACATAGTACTGTTTTTCTGTTTGTTCCTTTTTTTTAAACCTCTATGGAAAGGAAGTTAATAAATCCCTCTCTCTGCAGGCAGATGTAAAAATTGCTCAATATTCCACCCCCATCTTTTCATTTTCATCCAAGGTGACACATTTGCCTCCACCTTTTCTTCATTTTCCTTTCTCTCATATTCCTTTACCACAGCATTCTGACATGTCTATCTTGCAAGCAACCAGCTCCAATTATGGTTTTGTCTTATGGAAACTTGAATCTCAAAGTACTGTACTGACAGAACCTGGTTAAACTATACTGTGCCTCCTAGTGGCTTTTGCTAGATTAAAATATAAATTCATGCCATATCATTTACTGCAACCGTATTGACACAGTCGTATGTATCGTTACAGGAGCTCAGCTGCAGCCAGTGGCACTTGGCAACCTAAAGAGGCAGAATGTAATTACTGAAATTTGGGCTGGACACTGAGTTATCTCTGAATCTTTCACGAGAAGTATCAGAAAATCATCAATGAATATAAACACCCATGACTTCTGATTCTGATAGTTCTTCACTTCTGACTAATAACTTCATTTAAAAAAAAGGTTTTAGAAATGGATTTTGGTTCACATTATTATTAATAAATTGTATTTCTGTTGCTTTAGCAGGTGAGGGGAGCACATCTTTTGTTTTACTTCTCTGAATTTTCTGAGTTTGTATGATTTGCATTTTTAAGTTTGGAAAAAAGCTAAAATTCTTCTCACGGACAGAGTTAATATTTTCTGACATTGAAGTAGTACATATAGGTGATTTTACTCTAATTATTCTGTTAAAGAACTTCTTTTTTTTGTAGTAGGAATTTTTTTTTGAAATTGATTGTTTTCATCTCTCTATATATTTACATGTTCCTTCTTCACTCTGTATTTTTCTCTCTATGCATTTAATTTTCACAACTGATTACCTGAAAATGCACATGTGGATTGATTTTCAAGTTCATCAGCTTTCATTCCTATCAATATTTTAACAAAAAAAGGAGATGTTTTCTTAGCTATTTCCCTTTGTGTGTCTATGTAAACAGTTAAGGATATAAACTTGAATTAGTATCCAAACATATATAGACCGGTTCTGTCAGAGGTGTACAGTGCATGAAAAATTTAGGATAGGGAAAGAATATTTTCAACCTTTGATAACTGAGCTGTGTAAAACACTGAACTGAGATTAGGGAATAGGCCAACAGCAAGATTAACCCTCTATTTATGCAGAATTCCATTACAGTTTATTAGATTTTGTATTCACATGACATTATGGAGCCATGGGTTTTGAAAGGCAGTATGTTAAAAGAATGGATTTGTAAATAGGTGCTCTCTGCTTCTAAGAACTCTTGCCAGAATCCTTCTGTGAAGCATTAAGCAGAGTGTAAAGCACTAATAATTTTCCTCCTTCCAGGTAATTTTTTTAGTTGTTTGTGTGTGTATGTGTCGTAATTTCACTGGATGCTTTAATAGATACTCTTTCATTTATTGGAAGATAAAAACAGACCTTTGTTAGATTGTGCACTTAAGCTGTGAATCTTTAGGACAAGGTTCTGTCTTTGCTATTTTAGAGTAATTTGAAGATTTCTAGGACTGTCAGATAATGGATGGGTCTGTGGTCAGTTAACCCTGGCTGGATGCCAGGTACTACCAAAGCTGCTCTATCACTTCCCTCCTCAACTGGACAGGGAGAGTAAATACAGCAAAATGTTTGTGGGTTGAGATCAGGACAGGGAGAGGTCCCTTACCTGTCACTGTCATGGGCAAAACAGATTCGACTTGGGGAAAATAGTTTAATTTATTACCAATCAAATGAGAGTAGAATAATGAGAAAAAAACCCAAATCTTAAAACACCTTCCTGTAGCGATTGAGACACAGACCCAGATCGGGAGGGAACCGGAATCATTTATTCAAAGGAAATAAGCTGGTTTTATACACTTTTTTAAGGCACAGTATTTCCTTACATGGTAATTCTCACTACATGACCTATCTCATGTTGCCACATCAGCAACACGCTTTCTAAATGCCCTTCTATGGGGCGATCACGTGCTGTTCACCCATCTGTCAGCTTCTGGCAGGCTCTTCTCTGTAGGGGTCTGCTGCGTGACACCTCCTCCCCCCAGCGTCCAGGGCTGACGTGCTCCTTTGTGCTGCCATGTGCTCCTTTGTGCTGCCATGTGCCTCTTTGTGCTGCCATGTGCTTCTTAGCTCTCCCCACACCTTCCCCTTACACCTCCCTCCTCCCTGGGCTCAACTTCATTCCTGTTTTTTTTTTATCTCTTCCTGGCAGCACAGGGAGATGGGGAACGAGAGCTGCAGTCAGTTCATCACACTTTGTCACTACCACTGCTTTGTCCTCAGTGCGAGGACTCCTCACACCCTTCCTGTGCTCCAGCATTGGGTCCTAACAACAGGAGACAGTCCTCCATGAACTTCATTAATGTGAGTCCTTCCCACGGATTTCGGTCCTTCAGAAAGGGGCTGCTCCAGGATGGGTCTCCTGTGGGGTCACAAATCCTGCTGGCAAACCTGATTCCAGTGTGGACTCTCTCTCTTCAGGGCCTCAATTTCTGCCAGGAGCCTGCTCCGGCATGAGCTTCCCACAGGGTCTCATGAGGGTAAATCATAACTTCCAGTTCCTTGCTATTATGCTACTTCTCTTTTGAAGGGAATATGCCTTTTTCATTAGGATGAATTAAGCAGAGCCTCTTGGAAAGAGCACCAATAAGGATCCCTTCAGTCTACTGGAAGTATATCCTTTGTTCTTGTTTCATGATGGGAAAATCAAAGGTACCATTAAGATTATGAAATCTACACATTTGATATAATCCTGTGTAATGGCGCTTTTAATTTTTTTCTGATATGCTTTTTCTTCTGTGTCTCTTCAGAATAATCTGTAAACTCTTCAAACTTAAACCTTGGATAGCAGAGGTGCTCAGAGAACTGTGATAAAATAACACAAACATCTTGGGTCCAATCTGCTTGTATTTTTAAAACCTAGTTGCAACACTATTAAAATGCTCAGAAGACTGGTTTATTTTCATGTACTTTGATCACATATTTAAATAAATTTAAATAGTTTAAATAAAAAAGGCCCTTATAACCTAATAAACGCTAAGTAAGAGACAATTCTAATAGTCTAAGAGCTTGTTAAAAAAAAAGTAATATTCTCATTTCAGTCCAAGATTTCTAGAAAAGGAACTAATGTAAAATATATGTTAATCTATTATAAAATGCATTTAGAGATCATGACAATAAAATTAAGGCAGAATGGCTAGTAGAAGAATGCCTAAATTATTCAGTTTCAAGACTGGCATTAAATTGCATATGACAGAACTATTTAAACATGTGCTTCAAGACATTCTGCTTTTGAATGGAAAGATAATTGCCTCTTACATTTTAGGCAAATTATTCTTGAAAACTAATGGTGTCACAAAAATCTATTTCTGTGTCAGTTTGGTACTACAAGTTGAATGTGTGCCCAGACATTAACCAGGCAGCAAAATGCATTGCTGAACGTACCAAGGAAAGGAAGTGCCTGCCTTATGATATGGAAATCATTGGGCCCCAGTCAAGAGGAAATGTGGGCCCTTTAGTCTGAATCTCAGATGTATTTCTCTTGAATGGAAACCTTCACAAGTGTCTACAATACCAGGAGATGTTCACTCCATCTTTTACGTTTCCAGAAGGGAAAGGACGGAACACGTGGTACAAGTGAAATGGCCTAAGGCAGCACTGTTTTAGATATGGCTATGCATGGTGAAGGAGGTGATCCTTTGTACAGAGGAGGAATGACTGAAGCAGCCTGAAGTCAGGCAGAAATGCTTGTTCTTATTCTTCATATGATAATAAAACTTCAGAAGAATTTCCTTCTGTTTTAACTATCACTTCACTGTTATATTAAAAATCTTGCCCTTCATTTTTACTCTTTCTCCAAAGTGTCCTTGGATGACTAACCTAGAGTCCCAAGGGATTTTGATCAGTGGGAACACCCTGATGAGAACCTTGAGAGTTGCTGGGCAGTGACTTCCATGCCAAAGTTATGTGGTCAATGAGACCACGTAAAACAGGAGTGTGTTCTAAGGTCATAGAGTGACAATTCTCTATCCCTCTTATATTGAAGACATATAAGATGTAAAAACTGTAAAACTGTCTGTAGCTGCAATATACTTATCCTGGGCTACATAATTTGAAATAATTTTCTGGTTATATATTTTTTTTTCTTTTTTTCTATTTTTTTTTAATTCAGATGGATTGTCTCCTGAGAAAACCTTCCTTGAAAAATAATGGACAATCAGTATGGTTGTACTGAGTTTGTGAGTTCTTTCTCTCTTCCCTTCTTCCTTTTCCTTTGAACTGAACTTTTTTATTATTTTCAAATGAAAAGACAGCAGCAAACATTTCAAGAAGTTATGGAATGTCATGGAAATGGACAGATGCAAGTTATGAGCCACTGTTAGCTACTGAAAAAAATCACTGCACTATAAACAAAACATTTTGGAATAGGAGAGATTATAAATGCATGTGAAGCTTTTATGACACTCAAAACATCTCTTGTGTTACTTCTTTGATGCTTTTTAGTGTGTGAGTTCACACTAAGGTCTTCCTATGTTTCTTTCAAAATTGAACAGAAATCTAGCGGAAAACTAGCCTTTCCTGATAGTGCTTATTGAAGTACTTGCTTAATGATGTGCTTTCCTGCATGTTTAGTGAGCTGGATCTTAATAAAACCTCTATACTTGGAGGCTGTTTTGAAACTTAAGCACTTAGACCTCCTCTCCCAGTTTGGAGGCCACAGTCAGGTACAGATTTGCTAAAGGAGTGAGCTGAGACAGGGCCCTCATATGTGCTTCTTTTTCTGCAGTATAGTTGCAGCTGTGCAGATGTGAAGCATTGCCCTTCTGCTTATTTCTGACTTGATCTGAATGTTGGTACCCAAATTGTATTTACAGTTCTTGTATGATTACTGCATTGGTGCCATAGGAATTCTGTGAATGGCATGACTGCCAAAGAAAATATTGTCCATGTAACAAGTAGTCCAAACTCTTGCAATAAGTAGGAATTCTACAGGAAATGGAAACCTTTGCATTCAGGTTTATTGACAGAACTTTTCCTTTCTTTAGACTGTAAACAGGCTTTTGGATATTGCTTCTGCCATATTTTCATTGTAGGAAAGAAAAGAAAAAAGTTAATAGTTCTTTTTACCCATAAAGTATAGTCAAATATCTAGGAAAGAGGACTGTAAGAGATCTTCTGAATTGAAAAACAGTAATTTATTACCTAATAGCAGTTATGTCCTAGAACCTCTCCATAAATGTATCTTCCAAAAAAAAATTTATTTTCTTGCCACCATTACTCTATCAAAACTTAAAAATAAACTCCAGAGATTTAGAAGACTTCAAATCAAGCCTAAAATATTCCTTTATCAGTAGACTTATTTCTTTAGGTTCTTAAGTTTGTTCTTACATACCTAGAGATTTATAGGAGGCAAACTGCTGTAATATATGCTTAATGCATGATCTCATGCTGGTGATCATCCTTCTACCCTGTTCTACCTTATTATTGGATTTGGGTAAATGAAATAATTTTACTAAACTTTTTGAAATGTTCACAAGAAAAAGTGCTATTTGATGTCTAAGAATGAGCAGACCTATTTTCCAAATACCTCATCTGACAAAATGGAAGAACAACAGATTTTAGTTTTGCCAAGGTACAGATATTAGAATATATTTGCAAACCAAAACCAGCTTTGATTTTCCGTTCTTGGGACAAGTATGTCTACTGGTGTATGTTCTTGGCAGTTACATAAACATGTTGTCTTCTTAGTAAAGCCTGAATGTTTTTTTTATAATGCCTTATCAGAATAAATTCTAAAACCCACTTAAAAGACTAATAGTGAATAGAATCACACATTTTATGTGTGAAAAGCACTAAACAAGGAACACCAGAAAGTTCTTGGTTTGTTAGACTCTATGTCCTGGGTTACAGTGATTCT
>VZTD01005565.1:1359-13102 GCA_013397725.1 Rhagologus leucostigma
GGGTGTCCCTGGGGCACCGGGCCATGCCAGCAGGGCGCTGTAAGCCAGGCGCGGCTCCTCGCTGCTCTCCCCTCTCGCCGCAGCCCCAGGGAGTGCCCGCGCCCCGGGGACCTGCTGGCACCGGCCGCGATTTCCGTCCTCAAACCGCGGCTCCGACCGCTCCCGCTGCCACCCCAACATCCTCCCGTTTCATTCAGGACCTTGGGGTTAAAAAAAATAAATAAATAAATGCCAGGAGAGAGGCTTTTCTGATTAAATTACTGCTGGCCAGCGCCGGAGATCAATTTCAATTGCGCCCTGGTTTTTGTTGGGTTTTTTTTTTTTTGAGGAGAAGGAGGAGGAGGAGGGGGAGGCACCGGCACAGAGGAGGGGGGAGCAAATCAGACTTGCTAATTGCCGCCTGTAATTATTCCTACAGGGAAACGGTGCCGCGCGAGGTCCCCGGGGTGCGGGGAGTAATTTCGGGTTCCTCCGCGAGGTTTCGATGAGATTCGGAAGGAGAGGGGCTCGGCGCTCGCCCCCCGCCCCCCGGTAATTGTATTTGCGGTGCCGCAGATGGTGCCGGCTCCGGGTCCAAGCCATAAAGAAGATGGATCGCGGCGTGCGGAGGCAGCGAGGTGACAGCGGCGCTCGCCTCCGTGACGAGCATTATCCATCAGCCCTCTACAAGGGCCGGGACAATCGGGAATTGCCCGGCAGGTAAAGCGTGTCCCTGTCCCCATCCAGCGTCCCCGTCCCCAGCCAGATTCCCTGTCTTCGCCTGGATTGGTTTTTTTCCCAGTCCTTCTTCCAGGTCGTCGCTGCATCTTCCCGAATCTCCGTTTTCACGGATTGTACCTGCAGTGTGTCCCACGGACTGTGCATCCCTGTGCCCCATGGATTGTACCTGCAGTATATCCATGGATTGTACATCCCTGTATCCCATGGATTGTGCATCCCTGTGTCCCATGGATTGTACATCCCTGTATCCCACGGACTGTGCATCCCTGTATCCCAGTGCTGTCCCACTTTTATGGACCCTTCTCCTCCCCAGCAGCCCGGGACAGGGACGGGAGCTGCTGCGCCGCGGCGGCTGCCCGGCCACGCGTGTCCCCGCACAGGAGGGGAAGTGCCCGAAATCTGGACTCGGCCCTTCCGATCCCTCCCAGCTCGGGACGTCCCACGGTTCCGTAACTGAAATCCGAAACACCCCTTGCGGCCGCGATCCTGCGAGGCCCTTTAGGTCCCGGCTGTCTGGAGGGGGATGAGGAAGAGCGAAGCTGGGGACGAAGCCGAGCACAGCAGGGAAGGTCTCAGGGGGTGCTGGGGGCCGGGAACCGAATTATTGATTCTTTTGGAGTACTCGTGGCAGTGAAACGGATTTGTCCTTCGCAGGAATTTCGATGTGTTTATAAAACGCCGTTCCTCGAGCAGCTCCGTGGGTGTCTCCTGTCCACAGCTGAGCTTGCGCGCCCATCCTCTTCCTCCCCACCAAACGCAGCTGCTGCTGCTGCTGCTCACAACCTCCGGCTTTTCCAGAGGCGCCGGGAGATTCCCGGCCGCAGGAAAAGCAACTCCGGGGGCTGCAAGGAAACCTGAGCGACTCCCCCCATCTCCAAGCGATCTCCCGCTTTGGAAAGCTGGGGAGAAACGGGGAAACGGCGGAAAACTGAGGAAATGGAAAGAGACGCCAGGCCCCCGGTTGTGCAAAGAGACGCCGGGTTATCGGATGGTGCAGGGAGCGGATAGGAACGGGACGGAGCGGGATGGTGGGGCTGGATCTGAGGGGACGGGAAGGGCGGGATGCCCCAAACCGGGGGAAGGGGCCGGGGCCGGGTTCGGTGATTTACAGGATGTGACAAGGCCAGCTGGAAATGATGGATAGGAGATGGGAAACGCCGGTCCCCAGCTGGGCTCCGGGGTGGCAGCGGAGGCGAGAGGACATCCCCAGCTATCGATCATCGTCCTCCGGGCCCCTGCAGGACCGTGAACACCCCGTGTCCAGCGCGTGGGGGTGAATTAACCCTTTCCAAGGACTCCGAGGGGGACAAGGCGGTGCCTCCAGATTTTTTTTTGCCCTGCCAAAGTTTGAGGGTGCTGAGCGGGCTGGTTCCTGCCCCGGATGGGTCCGTGGGATCCGGTCTGTGCCAGGGCTGGATCCCTTCTGCCTGCTCTGAAATTCCACGTGGAATAAAGGAACTAAGGTCAGATTTCTCTTTTATTTTGGTTCTTTTTTTGCCCCGCCAAAGTTCGAGGACGCCGAGCGGGCTGGTTCCCGCTTGGAGGACGCAGCCTTTCCCTTTTCACACTTTTTTTTTGAGTGGGGGCCGCGCCTGCTGGCGGGGAGNGCTGGTTCCTGCCCCGGATGGGTCCGTGGGATCCGGTCTGTGCCAGGGCTGGATCCCTTCTGCCTGCTCTGAAATTCCACGTGGAATAAAGGAACTAAGGTCAGATTTCTCTTTTATTTTGGTTCTTTTTTTGCCCCGCCAAAGTTCGAGGACGCCGAGCGGGCTGGTTCCCGCTTGGAGGACGCAGCCTTTCCCTTTTCACACTTTTTTTTTTGAGTGGGGGCCGCGCCTGCTGGCGGGGTGCGCCGTGCAAAGCCAGCAGGCCGAGGCGGGCAGCTCATCACAGCGGTGAGGATGAGGAGCCCCAGCACCACTCGCACGGAGAGGGGAGGTACCGGGGCGGGGGGGGAGCAGCAGGAAACTGCTGGGTCCGCAGGGAACCCCCCCCCGGACCCCAGCGGCGCTGCTGCTGCTGCTCTCCCCTGCAGCTCCTCGGCCAGCACCGCCTTATTAGATTTGGCAGAATATTAGGGGCGTGTTTGGAAGGTTAATTAACACAAGGCTCCGCAGGCTGGGAACGCGGCGGCGCCGCTGGTTCAGCCCTCGGCCAGAGGAGGCTTCGGGGCAAACCGAACCCACCCGGGACCTCCCGGAGCTGCTGCCCAGCCCCTCGGTGTCCCCCGGCGCCGGTTCTTCCCCGCGCTGAGAGCACGCAGCCCTCAGAGCACCCCCGGAGTGACGATTCCCAGATATCCCAGTGGGATTTTTATCTGGGATTCCCAGATATCCCAGTGGGATGTTGCCCGGTGGGGGCTCTGCCCGGAGGCAGCGGGTGCCGCCTCGCCCCCCTCCCTGCCCGGCGCTGCTTTCGGGTCGGGCTCCGTGATTTTTAGGAGGCTTTTCCACCCTGAGTGGTTCCGCGATGTTTTGCCTCTCGTCACACACGAGCCGCAGGCATCACATGAACTCAGACCAGCTCCTTTCAGCGCACTTTGGGCGACGCAGAGGCTTTTCCTCCAACGTAAACTGCGTTCAGAGGAAAATCCTGCTCCTGACCGCAGGGCAGGGATCGGCATCGCCGTGCGGGAGCAGCTGTGCCGGAGATGCTGGTGCCACTCCCAGCGCGGAACGAGGAGGGCACGGAGCCAGCCCGGAGTGGTTTGGGCTGCGACGTGGAGCATCGTTCCCGGGGCTGTCCGTTCCCGGGGCTGTCCCCTCCCGGGGCTGTCCGCTCCCGGGGCTGTCCGCTCCCGGGGCTGTCCGTTCCCGGGGCTGTCCCCTCCCGGGGCTGTCCGTTCCCGGGGCTGTCCCCTCCCGTGGCCCAGCGCTCCCATTCCCGTCGCGTTTTACACGGCCGGGCATGCGGTGGTGTTTTGTTTTGCCAACCTTTGCTTCCCCCACCCCCGCCAGAGGAGGGAATGAAAGGAGCGGTGGTGCCGCCGGTTTATGGTGCCTCCCGAGAGCCCCACGGCTGCTGGAAAAGCAGATGCCTTCTGCTGGATCTGGCCTGTTGCTATGTAAACCTCCTCCCCGCTTTGATGTCCCCTATAAATGCCCCATGTGTTTCCAATAAACCGGGGGTTTTTATCACTGGAGCTGTTAAAGGCAGATCTGTGTCCGATTTGTCCCCGGGCTCGACCGGGGCTTTGCTGGGGGGAAGCTCCGTGCCCTCGCGAAGGGGCTCGTTGTGTCCGGGGAGGGGGCTCGGGCGTGGGGAGGGCGATTGAGCTCTCCTGGCTCCGGGAGGACGCTGCCGGGGAATGGGATGTGCCTGGGCGCTGCTCCTGCAGCAGCCGGGGCTGAACCCTGCGCTGGGACCACCACGGCCTCAAACCCTGCACTGGGACCACCACGGCCCCAATCCCTGCCCTGGGACCACCATGGCCCCGATCCCTGCCCTGGGACCACCACGGCCCCAAACCCTGCGCTGGGAGCACCACGGCCCCAAACCCTGCGCTGGGAGCACCACGGCCCCAAACCCTGCGCTGGGAGCACCACGGCCCCAAACCCTGCGCTGGGAGCACCACGGCCCCAAACCCTGCGCTGGGAGCACCACGGCCCCAAACCCTGCGCTGGGAGCACCACGGCCCCAAACCCTGCGCTGGGAGCACCACGGCCCCAAACCCTGCGCTGGGAGCACCACGGCCCCAAACCCTGCGCTGGGAGCACCACGGCCCCAAACCCTGCGCTGGGAGCACCACGGCCCCAAACCCTGCGCTGGGAGCACCACGGCCCCAAACCCTGCGCTGGGAGCACCACGGCCCCAAACCCTGCGCTGGGAGCACCACGGCCCCAAACCCTGCGCTGGGACCACCACGGCCTCAAACCCTGGGCTGGGACCACCTGGAGGCTTCTGCCCTTCCCACTGCCCAGGGAGGAGGTTTTGGATGGCATCTCCACCTTGCCCCCCCGGAGCTGCATTCTCCTGCAGGCACCGCATCCTCTCCGGGGCTTCGTGCCCCTTCCACCCCTCGTGCAGCTCCAGTATCTCCATCCCAATTCCAGCCCGCCCTGGGCTTCCCCTGGGCGCCACCAGAACAAAGCTGAGCTCCCGTGGAAGCCCAGCGCAAGCGGGCTACCAGCCGCGGGTCTGGGCTACCAACGCCTCCTCCCTGTTGGGAAACGGCGGGGGAGGGGTTGTTGTGGGGTTTTTTTAATCCCTGTTTTGGTCCGAAGCGCGGTGTCAGGAGCCCGGCTGATATATGCTGCCGGAGGAGGGGTCGGCAGCGGCGGTATTCTTTATTTTGACAGGGCAATGAAAGTGTTATGTAGTCGTGACGCCTCCCTGCTGCTCCACCCCCCCTCGGCCTTTATCAACCTGAAAGAGCCCAGGATCCTATTTATAACCTAACCTGAATTGTGCAGGGCCCGGGGAAGGGGCCACAAAGAGCGGTGATTTATGAACGCGGCGAAAAACAATGCGGACCCTCCGCGCTCGCCCCCCGGCCCTAGGGGAGACCCCTTCAGCCACCCCCAGCCCCACGGGGAAGGACCTGCGGCTCGTCCCAGATGCCCCAGCACGGTTTGTGCGAGGCGGGAGCAGCTCCCGGGCCGGTTTTTGGGGCTGAGACGGGGATCCAGAGCTTCCTGGGCACCGCATCTCCCCTCGGGCGTTAAAGGACCGAGCGCTCCGCCCTGTCCCGGGGGGCTCGCAGCCTTCGTGGGCGGCTCGTGTCCAACACCCTCGCGGGGATGCGCAGCTCCTGGCGCTCTCCCGCGGACTCCGCTCACCTCGAGATGCCCGCGAGTGCCTTTTCACAATTATTTGACGGGTTTTAAGGTAATCACCCGGATCAAAAGTGCCTTCTGCTGCCACGCCGGAGCGCTGACAGATCGCGAAGCCCCTCGTTACCGTGACGGGGAAGGGGATGGATGAGAGCGAAGCTCCTCTTCCCAAGGTCAAAACGCTTCCATCCCTCACCTCTGCCTCTCTGACGATTCTGCCGACGAGCGCCGGCGGCTTCGAGGGACACTCGAGCCTGGCTCCTGGTGCAGGCAAGCGGGGACGTCCCCGCTGGTCTCAGGGTTGGTTTTGGTTACCCGGCCCAACGCCCAAAACCCACCGCCCTCACCGGCGGCTCAGCTCCTCGAAGGCATTTTCGGGCTCCGAGCAGTCTGGAGAGAGCTGCTCCTCACCGCACTGGGTCTGCGGCAGTCCCTGTGCCGCTCCCCTCCCCGGTGCCCTCCTGTCCCCACTTTTTGCTGCTTTTTGGGGCAGCCAGGAGCAGGGTGGTGCCACGGACGGGCCTCTTGCCCCCTCTTTTATGTCTGCTGGGTTATTGCTGATGACATCTGAATTTGGCGTGCGGAAAACCTTCCCTTCTGGGCCGTGACACGTTGATGGCTGAAGCAACCCAGCAGGATTTGACTTTCCCCGGACTAATTACTGCCAGATTCTTCAGCCCTGGCCCCACGCTCCCCGGGGAGAGGGCTGCACATGTGGAGAGACGAGCAGGGCGGGATGGGCTCGGGGAAAACCCGCTTCATCCTCGTTCCCCTGCAGCCAGGAAAGAGGCAGCAGCGGCAGCAGAACCACCTCGTTAGAAATTTCCAGCACTGAAGCGTCTGGAAGTAGAGCTGAGCAGCACCCAGTGCTCCCTAAAGGGTGCTTAACCTGCTGGTGAGGATCTCCTCCACCTCTGGGTCACCACGGGGCTGATGTGCTGGTTCCCACTGGGACCAGTCCCTGAGCTCCCCGTTCCCAGCACGACCCCCCCAGGCTGCAGTTTCGCGCCGAGGGGCTTAACGAGGGCGCTCCTTCTATCTTAATTAATTTATTCTCACGTCCATCGAGGCCGGCCGGGGGTGCAGGGCACTGCAGCCCGGGTGAGAAAAGCTCTTGACGACGGAAATCTTGCTCTGCTTTCCATCAAGCCCCAGCCCCGCTGCCATCGGCGTTTCCCTTCGGCATCGGAGCCGAGCCGCCGGCTGGAGACGCAGCACTTCGCTGCCACGGGAGTGGCCCTGGCGACCATCTGCGCGTGCCACGGCCACCTCACGGCCTGGTTTGGTCCCACCCGCGTGAGCAGAGCCGTGGCAGAGGGCAGGAGGCGGCTCCGTGCGCCCGCTCAGTGCCGTGGCCACTCGGGGTGCTGGGTCCCAGGCTGCGGTGGGTGCACAGAACCGGGGGGGGAAATCAGAGCGCGGAGATTTTTAGGAGGCGGCTTCTTGCGGAGGCTTGGAAAGCAGATCCGCGCTCAACCGGGCGCGAGGGGACGGCCTCCGGCCACACGGCTTCCTGAGACCGAGAAGGTCACCTTGTGTCCCCAGTGCTGGGGACGGGAGGAGACAAACTGCCCAGAGAGGTGGGGTGTGGACGGACGGACGGACGGATGGACGGGAGACCTCGGGGATGGGAGGAACTGATGGTTCTGCTGGGCCGGCCAAGCTGCCCCGGCACATTCCCCCCTCGCCCTTCACACATTCGTACGAATTTTGACCCCACTCGCCCTCATCGCCCTGCGGAGGGAAGAGAGTTGAGGTCGCACCTCTGCCGCGAGCGATAAACCCACCAAGGCCGCTCCAGCTTGGAGGAGACCCACGGCTTCGCCCTCTGGCCCCGGAGTGGGATTCTGTTGGCGGGTAAATGCTGCTGTCGCGGATGCGGGACCAGCAGTCCCCTTCTCAGCCCTTTTCTGCTTCCACCGCAGCCTCGGCGCAGAGGAAAACCTTTGTCTCGACGGATTCACAAGGAAAAAGGATCAAATCTGGACTTGCAGAGGCCTGGAAATAGTCATGCACTCGGTGTTTTGCCCTAAATCGAGCAACAGCAGTTCTGTTCCAAACCCACCCTTCACCCACGGCTTTCTTCTTCCAGAACGGAACCAGCTTTGAGGCTCGGAGCTGGAGAACCTTCAGATTTGTGACTTTCTCCATCAACACCGGTTTCTGGAGGTCAGTAGGCACATCCACAAGGTGCTCGAAGTCCTGCTGCTGAACCGAAAGCCTTGCAGAAAGTCAAGAGGTTCCTCAACGGAGACATCCAGCAGCGCCCACGCAGAGTTCATGTTTCGTTGCGTGTTGATTTATCATCCCATGAGTTAATTATTGACCTTAGCCTTGCCTCGGTCAATATTTTCCCCCCCCAGGTCAATAAATCTTGACGTTCACCTCAACAGGAGTCAATACCTCCTTATTGTTTATCTATTCCTTCCGTTGCTAATTTTGCTGAAAGCTTTTATTTATCCTCTGAGGCACAGCCTGGGCGCGGAGGAGCCGCCTTTGCTGGTCCACCACGGGCACAGCCTTTGCCGCTCCGCGGTGGCTCAGGTGGGACATCACCGTGGGTGACATCCGCCGGCCGAGTCAGGACACGGTTTTCCTTTATCCTTTCCTTTTTCCTTTATCCTTTCCTTTTTCCTTTACCCGGCTGATGAGATCTGGCGAATTTTCGGTCTTTTCTGGCGGAGCTGACGGCTCGGCTGGGTCCACAGCCCGGCTGCTGAGAAGACCACGTGGTCCTACCAGCCAGGCTTGGAGCTGGACGAATATTGGGGTGGCGTGAGGGGAGAAGAAGCCCAGCTTATCCTCAAATATTTATGGAAAGCTCGCCCAGTCCTTGCGGATGCCACCCCTGCTCGGTCCTTGAGCGGCCCGCGGGTGACATTCCAGGGCTGGTGGTGGGACACATCAGCTGGAGGCGTCTGAGATTCTCCTCTCGTCTCCCTGATGTCACCTCCAGAGCTGGGGACAAGCCCCGCTGGGTCCTGCGGCACTGGGCACGGCCAGAGATTTTTGTCCCACAATAACCCGGTGGCAGTTTGGGGTGCAGAAGGACACGGGGCAGAGATGGATGTGCCCGTGCCGGGTTAACGGTAGGATCCGATGATCTGAGAGGGTTTTTCCAACCTTAACGATTCCACGATCCGATTTGGGAACGAATCTCCGCTTCTTGCGCCTTTGTTGCACGTTCCTTTGCCCACCGGCACCCCCTGACATCATCCCTAATCTCCTTCCCCCCACGAAGAGAGGCGAAAACCCTCCACCTCTGCGCTCCCACCTCGAGCCTCTAATATTTTAATTGAGTGAATTGACCTGGAGTAGTCCACTGAACTCTGCCCGACCTTTTAAATAACAGGTCAAGGATTTAGCTTTGCAGCGCTGACCTCGTCCCTTATCTGCTAATGCTGCTCCTCTCTCAATTAGCTGCCACCCGCCAGCCCTCTGGGGCTGGGACCGTCCTGCCCGTGCTGGCGTGGCCTCCTCCACGCACGAGTGGGCAACGGCGCCGCGCTCAGCCCCCCAGCCCTGAAACAGAGATCATCGGCGCTCCCGCGGCGCCTGCTGTCCCGCAGCGTCCTCCTTCAGCGGCGGGGACGTCCACCAGAGCGTCCGGAGCTTTGTCCTTGTCCTTTACCGGTGGGGAAGCGTTGCTGTGAGGGTTCTGCAGAGCTCCAGCCTCATCGACCACGTTGAAGACATTTCAAGGGCGATTTCCTCGTTTCCCTGAAGTCGTCAAGAGGGACGGCTTTGGGTTCCACCCGTTCCGACGGATCAGAGGGAGGTCCCCCCTTCGGAGCAGACCGAGGTGCTGTGCTGAAGGCCCTTCCCAAGGATGAGAGTGGAAAATGGATTTTCTTCTGGCAAGAGCGGATTCTTTTTGCTGGAAGAATCTAGAAGAATCACGCTGAGGGTTATAAAACAGACTTTTTGGCGTTGCGCTGGACACGGGACCCCCACAACCCCATCAGCTTGAGCAGAGGGTGCGGCGTGAGGAGCTAAAACAGCCTCTGCAGGTCCCTCGTGCTCTGTCCGGCCTCTCCTGTGTCCAGACGATGGACGCGACACCCGGACGAACCGTCGGTGGGCTGGAGATTCAAACTAGGTGGCCTCTAAAGTCCCTTCCAACCATTCCACGATTCCAGGTGGCCCATCAGGGGAGGTCGGAGCCTGTTCCTCAGGCAGCGTCCGGCCGGGGCCATGCCACCCTCTCCCGCCCATCCCAGCTGGTTTGTCCATCTGCTCGGCCGGTGCCTTCCCAGGGAGCACCGTTTGACTTCTACGGGGACGTGAGGGGGGGCCAGCGAACGAACGCCAAGATTTGTAAACCCGTGAAACTCTGCCTGGCCCAATTTTTTCATCTTGGGGTGGGGGGGGGAAGAGCCCGGCTTGGAGAGCAGCCCTGGGTTAGCCAGCCCTGTTAAATTAGCGCCGGGCTCTGCATTCCAGAGTATAAATATCTGCCATTGTAGTGCTGAGGAATGCGAGCGTGTTGGAGTCTAAAATTAAAGAGCCGGGGCTGAGGCATCTCGGGTTACCAGAAACAAGACTCCATTGTGCTCCCGTTGGGGCTTGGCCGCCGTGCGGGAAGGGGACTGCGAGCGTTTAGAAACCGCCGGGGTTAAACGCAAGGGGCAAACGAGCCTTTAATTACAAAATTTGGATACACCTCCCGAGTCAAACCCCGGCGACTGCCGCTCTGGAGGGCAGGGAGCCCCGCCAGGCTCCGGGAGGAGGATTCTCCGAGGTTTTGCCCCGTTTTCCAGGGGTGTTCCGTCGTCCGCGGGGGACGTGGGTGTCCCGGTCCTCTTCTTCTGCCTCGGCTCTCCGCGGCTCTAAGCACACGCTTAAATGAAGCCGCTCCGAGACTCGGGGGCTGCAGGATCTCGTCCCCCTGCTCGGCCCCATCCACGCCCGCCCCGGAGCGCGGCCGCCGCTGCGCTCTGTTTAACACGCGGAGCCGCGGGTGCTCGGCCGGTGTTTACTGGCAGTGGGGCCACTTGTGCGGAGGAATTTCTGGCCCCTGGAAAAAAACCCAGCGCCGGGGAAAGGAATGGAAAACGGGTCAGGGAGGGATTGTGCTGGGGCGGCACCGGGGGCGCACAGATGTTGTTGCTGTTTGACCGCCCAGGCGTCCTCGGGGAAGCTCCATCCCGGTGGGTCCCACAGCTCCTGGAGGAGCCAAATCCTTCAGGAGAAAGTCCTGCTCCTCACTTCGGGCGCAGGTATTTCACTGGCTGAAAGTAACAAACAGGCTGAGAGGCCAGACAGGAGTCAGGTGGACGAAAGGAGCCAAAAAAACCCAAAAAAAGCCAGATTTGCAGTTATTCGCCGGTTTTGCCGCGCTGTTTTTATCGGGATGCAGTTCTTCACGGAGGGGGTTGGCTCTGGACGTCATTTCCCCGGTGCAGCACCGCCAGGTCCCGGCTCTGAGCAGCCGTGGGACACGCAGCCCAGCAGCAGGCTGGAACTGGAACTGGGATGAGCCGACCCTCAGGGAGCCCCGGATCCTTCTGCCTTCGATGAGGGTCGGACTCCACGCCTCGCCCCGAATCCCTGTTGGGTGGTGGTTAGCACGACGGGGGCTGCTGCAGCCTCACGGATGCCGGACACCCCCCGTCCGAAGGGTCCAGCACCTCTTTTAAATCCCACCCCGTGAGCAGAGGCTCTGATTGTGGTCTCGGCCTCCCGAGCCACTGTGAGATCGTGACGCAGAAAAAACCCAGAAACCTCCGTAAATACGGAGCTGTTTCCTGTTGCCGTCACGGTGTCCCCTGAGCAATCAATTTATGGCCCCTAAAGCTCCTCTAAGTGGATTTGGCCTCTCGAGATAAATCTTCTCCCTTCGTGCGTGCAGGCACAGCCCCGGCCCTGCGGCCGCTGCTGCTCACTCGGGCATTCGGGGGGATTAAACCCCCGGCCGGACCCGTCCGGAGCCGGCCACGCCGAGCTCCGTGGTGCTGGTGGTGGCTCCGCTGGCCCCGTGCTGGTGGCTCATCCCCAAACTGTTCTCACGTCCACGGGACTATTTTTTTTTTTTAATTAAGGGGATGTGTTTGCCCTGGAGAGAGAGAGAGAGAGATCTCAGGGCTGCATTGTGGTGCTCCTTCTAGAAACGGGCTGAACAAAGAGCTCCTGGAAGCGCTCTATCCCTGCTCCCTTTGCAGCAGGGATGCGCCCGCAGGAACGTCCTTGGGATGGACAGGGATCCCGGAGCTTGGGATGGACAGGGATCCCGGAGCTTGGGCTGGACAGGG
>VZTD01005565.1:46948-100348 GCA_013397725.1 Rhagologus leucostigma
TTGTCTCAACACTTGGATTCCCTGGTGTCTTTGTGTCTCTTTGCCTTTTCTCGCCTCCCCTCCTCTGCCCGCTGCTGCTTCTCCTTCTCGGGTTTGGTGACGCTGTCGTAGGACGGCAGGGACGCCGTGGATGGGGTGCCTTCCTTTTTCTCCCTGTTCGCTCCCCCGTTCTCCAGTTTGGTGGCGGCAGGCCTTCGGCTGATGAAGCCCCGTCGTGCCAAACGAGCCCTGTAAGCCCTCTGGATCACCACCGCCGACACCTCCTCCTGCTTGCGCCGCAGCGTCGTGGTGATGGGCTCATAAGACACTTTGGAAGGGTTGGAAGCCACGAATCTCTCCTCCATCTGCTGTCTCAGGATATCCAGCTCCCCGCTGTCCCCCAGGACACGTTTGGTGAAGGCAAACAGGATGTCCAAACAGTGGATCCTGTCCCCACTTACCATAGGCAGGTCCATGGCGATGAGTTCAATGGTGTTGGGTTTTGGGACGCGGAGGGGATGTTCCAAAGCGTCAGCAAAGTCCGCGAGCTTGCTGTACTCGATGAACTGCGTGGCGTCGGGGTCGAACTTCTCCCAGATCTCATAGAACGTCTCGAAGTCGTCCTCGCTGAGCGGGTCTGCGCTCTCCTCTGTCGCCACGCTGAAGTTCTCCAGGATGATGGCGATGTACATGTTGACCACAATCAGGAAGGAGATGATGATGTAACTCACAAAGAAAAATATCCCCACCGAGGGGTTCCCACAATCCCCCTTAAACCCGCTCCCCGGGTGCTCCTTGTCCAGGTCGCAGTCCGGCGGCCGGTTCAGGATGGGCAGCAGGAGCCCGTCCCAGCCGGCCGAGGTGGTGATCTGGAACAAGCAGATCATGCTGTTGCCAAAGGTCTCAAAATTGAACATATCATCTATGCCAGCCTCGTGCTTGACGTAGGCGAAGTTCGACATGCCNTTAAACAGGTGGTAGGTCACTGCTTTAGATGCAACGCTGTCACACAGTAAGCAGACTATGTTTGGTATAAGATCTTCAGGTAAGTGTCTCCACAGCTGTTCTGTATTGATATATTTCAGGAAGTTTGTAAACAATCTTTTTTTTTTTNGTCGTGCCAAACGAGCCCTGTAAGCCCTCTGGATCACCACCGCCGACACCTCCTCCTGCTTGCGCCGCAGCGTCGTGGTGATGGGCTCATAAGACACTTTGGAAGGGTTGGAAGCCACGAATCTCTCCTCCATCTGCTGTCTCAGGATATCCAGCTCCCCGCTGTCCCCCAGGACACGTTTGGTGAAGGCAAACAGGATGTCCAAACAGTGGATCCTGTCCCCACTTACCATAGGCAGGTCCATGGCGATGAGTTCAATGGTGTTGGGTTTTGGGACGCGGAGGGGATGTTCCAAAGCGTCAGCAAAGTCCGCGAGCTTGCTGTACTCGATGAACTGCGTGGCGTCGGGGTCGAACTTCTCCCAGATCTCATAGAACGTCTCGAAGTCGTCCTCGCTGAGCGGGTCTGCGCTCTCCTCTGTCGCCACGCTGAAGTTCTCCAGGATGATGGCGATGTACATGTTGACCACAATCAGGAAGGAGATGATGATGTAACTCACAAAGAAAAATATCCCCACCGAGGGGTTCCCACAATCCCCCTTAAACCCGCTCCCCGGGTGCTCCTTGTCCAGGTCGCAGTCCGGCGGCCGGTTCAGGATGGGCAGCAGGAGCCCGTCCCAGCCGGCCGAGGTGGTGATCTGGAACAAGCAGATCATGCTGTTGCCAAAGGTCTCAAAATTGAACATATCATCTATGCCAGCCTCGTGCTTGACGTAGGCGAAGTTCGACATGCCAAAGATGGAGAAGATGAACATGACCAAGAAGAGCAAGAGGCCGATGTTGAACAGAGCAGGTAGGGACATCATTAAGGCAAAAAGCAGCGTGCGGATTCCTTTGGCTCCTTTGATTAATCGCAGGATACGGCCGATGCGAGCCAGGCGGATGACTCGGAAGAGAGTGGGTGACACAAAGTACTTCTCGATGATTTCAGCCAGGAACATTCCTAAGGAAGAGAGGCAACAAGTGTGACAACGGAGACGCACAGGCCGCTGCTTCCTCCGAGCCTAGTGACGGACGGGGCACGTGAAACACCTTGGTCGGATTCTCAGAGGGCGTCTGGGACCGAGAGGCCTCACGTTCAGGCAGGTTAAGTCCTCCCGAGGGGCAGTGGAGGGGCAGCTCTGATCTCCGCTCGCTGTGAACAGCGACAGGACCCGAGGGAATGGCTGGAGCTGTGTCAGGGCAGGGGGAGGGATATTAGGGAAAGGTTCTTCACCCAGAGGGTGGTCGGGCACTGAACAGGCTCCCCAAGGCTGCCAGAGCTCAAGGGGCATTTGGACAATGCGCTCAGGCACAGGGTGGGATTGTTGGGGTGTCTGTGCAGGGCCAGGGGTTGGACTGGATGATCCTTGTGGGTCCCTTCCAACTCAGGATATTCCACGATTCTGTGATTTCTAGGTCTTAACTAAATGCACTGGATCCCTAAACAGTTCTCCTGCATGGAGAGGGGAAGAGGTTTGGCTACAGAAGGATTCATCCCTCCTGGATAAGGATGAACGAGTTGCTTCTTGGGCAACATCTCTCTAACCTTGCTGCGGCAGCCAGGCTACAAATTCTGCTCTGAAGGTGCTAAAAGTGGGTCAGATAAACCCGATTTCAAGCAGCAGAAAAAACTGGGGCTGAGTTTTAGGCTGTGGGACGGTCTGAAGGCTGGTGGTTTGTCAGTGTGCCCTGTGCCCTGCCAAGCTTTACTCTGATTCAGTTGTGAGGTTGTGCATATTTTGCAGATTAGATGCTAAAAAATTCAAAACCTGTTGGAGGAAACACGGATTCAACATTCAAACAAACGGCAAACAAGATGGCAAGTCATGTGCTGTGGCAGAAGCCCTGCAGGGTTGTTTTCAGGGGTTACTGAGCACTACAGTATTCTGATGAGGTGAGCGAAACTTCAGCTTTTAAAGACAGAGAGAGCAATTGTCAAGTGGTTTACTCCACACAACTGGAAAGGAACGCCAGAACAGAGGGAAGAGGCACCAGTCAGGACTTCAGGCAGACAAATTCTGCCACGGTCTCTTCCCAAGGCTTAAAGAGAACCTTGAAGTCCTGGTACCTACACATCCCCTTCAAAGACAACGTTCTACCCTGCAAATGCCGAAACAGCCTGGCACCCAAAAGACCTCCAACTGGTGTCACACTTACCCACGATGGACAGAATCACAACCACGAAGTCAAAAATGTTCCACCCGATGGTGAAATAATAGTGCCGCAAGGCGAACATCTTCAGCACACACTCACAGGTGAAAAAGATGACAAACACAAAGTTGATCCAGTAGAGGATGTCCTCCATCTGCTTGCTCTGCGTGTCTGTCTCCACCATCATGGTCACCATGTTGAGGCAAATGAGCATCATGATGACTATGTCAAAGGCTTGCTGGGTGACAAAGTCAAAGACGGCTCCTTGGATGCGGTTCTGTGAGGCAAGGAGAGACAAGGAACCAAGTTGGAACAAAAATCACGGCAGCGCGGAACGGTTCGGATTGGAAACGTCCTTAAAACTATCCCATTCCACTCCCTGCCCCGTCCAACCTGGCCTTGGACACTTCCAGGGATCCAGAGGCAGCCCCAGCTTCTCTGGGCACTCTGTGCCAGGGCCTCCCCAGCCTCACAGGGAGGAGATTCTTCCTAATTTATCATTAGTCAACAAATTATTTCACCACTGGTGGAAAGAGGGACGAGGACGTAGGTTTGTCAGTATTTAATAAAGCTTTCAAGGCAAACCCTGTGCACAAGCCAGTCTGCTTAGGGCAAAGGCAGGAAAATGCCATTATTTATACCCCAACAGGCTACTCCACCCCTACTAGCAGCGTATCTTCCTCTTGTTGAGCTCAAAGGGAGTGTGATGCACTTCCAGTCACAACTGGGGAAAGCAGCCAGATCCTTGCACTGGCGCCTGACGGGAATCCAACCTCTTTTGTGTCCTGGCAGCACCACAGTCCTGGAAGCAGCGTGCTCTATCCATACAGTACCTCAGGGACTCAACCCCAAACCCTTTCCGGCTTTCTGAGGGATCCAAAGTCTTTCAGAAACCAGGGAAATGAGCTTAGTTCTCCATCAGTGCAGCCCCCAAGGCTGGATAATTGCCAAAGATCCCCCTGCTAGTGCCAGGAGGCTCCTGCTCCACATCTATGGCCTCTCACCCAGATGAAGTTTTGGGATTACTCTGCTGATTCGAGTGATGAACTGATTAACACCAACCCCAGCACGAGTGTTTTAACCTCTGCAGGTGATACCTGAGTTTTAATGACAAGAACAGGGCGATGTGGAGTCCAACACGAGTTAGAACAAAGGATGCTTTTGGAGAAGAAGCTCCTTTGAAATCTACTCCCTGAGTTCCCTCTAACGTACTCACCAGAGGTCGGGGAATGGGTTTTTGAGGCTTCTTTGAGCCCAGTTTTTTCATGGCGTTATAGTACTTCTTTTGCTCTTCCGTCATGAAAATGTCTTGACCTCCAAAGTAAAGGGGCAAAAGGAAAACTAGTTACAATCAGCTCATAAACCAGAAGGGAAAGGAGTAAATCCCAGCTCAGGCAGAAATAACTCACACTAATACCCAGGCTGTTCTGATCTTTCTTTGAAAATGACTGTTTTTTCCTACAAATGACCTGTTCCACTGCACTGCCCTCCTTCCCCATCCCTCTCTCCCCTCTGTGATGGACAGGTGTGAGGTCCAAGGGCATTTACAGGAGCTGCACGATGCAAATCCTCGGCTTGACTTAGAGGAAAAGCAGGATATGAGAGAGAAACAGAGGGAGAGGCAAGGAAGACATCTTGCTTCCAGGCTGTATTTTAGTCAAGGCATAAAAAAAACCCCAAAATGCACGAAAATGTAGCCTAGGGAAAATGTTTAATCTGGCTGTAGTCGAAATCAAGCCTCGGGCTGCGTGCTGTGCTCCCTGACTGCGCTCAGCCATTCCCACAAGGCACCAAGAGGTCCACAGCTCTAAGAAAGGAGGTTTGTGCCCCAAACTGACTTTATTTTGCAGGGAAACCCACCAGCCTGAAGACCCAACACTCCTGGGACAGGTCTGAGCTCGAACCAGCAAACACAGATCACTTATCTTTTTCTTTTGTTGATTGAAGTTGTCGATGATGACACCAATGAACAAGTTCAGGGTGAAAAAGGAACCGAAGATGATGAAGATAACGAAATAGATGTACATGTAAATGTTGTCCTCGTACTTGGGTTGCTCTTCTTGCTGAAGGGGAGATAAGAAGAGGAACAAATGACATTTCAAAGATCATACAAATACAGGCAAAATGAGATTGGTTGTGTTTCCAAACTATTTCTTTTGAAGATGTAGGACCAAAAAGATCAAAACCAGAATATTTTTACACTTTCCTGGCACAGTCATACTTGTTCCAAACCTGCATTCAGTGCAGGACAAGAAAATCCATTAAAAAATATTTTCATATAAAACCAAGAGAACAGAACGGGGAAAACAAATTGAAACCAAAAAGGAAGTCATGGGATTTGCATGATTCCAGCATGCAAGAACCAGAAAAGTGAACTCCAACCCAGACATGCTCAGACTTCCATACAGACATAAGATTCATGGGAGACCTTCTGGCTAATTCCTCCCCGTAATTTATTCTAATGATTAAATCTGTAACTTCATTGTAGTCTTCCCTTCACTGTGTTTCTACTCCAGTTGGAGCAGAACAAAAAAAAGCAACCAGAAGAACCTGCCCTTTCTGGGACTTTCTTGAGCATCTTTGAACTCATCAGACCACCAGAGCAAATGAAACAATCACAGCATGAAATACACGCTACAGGCACAGTTCTACAACTTTCACCCTGGATTTTACCAAAGCAAAAGAGCAGACAGGAATAAGGGGAGGGGAGTTTGTGGTCTTGCACGTTACCTTTCTGGAATCTACAGCCGCGTACATGATGTCCATCCAGCCCTTGAACGTAGCCTGGCAAAGAAAACACACCTTCTCTGAGACAGAATTCACCCAAAACACAGGAACAAGCCTGAATTGTGCCAGCTCTGTCAAGGACTCCCTGGCACTCTTGATGGCCCTGTATAATGAACTTTGATATTATTTCAATATTTCTCTTTTCGTTTAATCTAAATTACACAAATCAAGCTCAAGTTGTTGATCCACGGGAACCTCACGAGGTTCAACCAGGCCAAGGGTAAGCGGGTAGACCTGGGGCCCCTTACTGTGCTGGGAGACCCATACGTTAGGAAAAAGAAGAAACATAAAATGGCAAATTCATGCCAGCCCCAACCCGAGCGGGCTTAACGGGACGCTGGATTTCACAGAGAGGGAAGCACGTGAAACGCACCAGGAGCACTTTGTATTTACACCCAGGGCGATGGTAGAAAGCCACACTTACAACTTGCAGAAGAGCCAGGTATCCTGCCCCAACGTTGTCAAAGTTAATTTTCACATTCTTCCATCGGATCTCCGTGGAGTTGGGTGGCATCAGAGCTTCGCAGTCTGTCTTGTTGTTAACAACATCTATCTCAAAGCGATGCTCAGCTGTTTCATTAAAGCAGTAATGATATTTCCCGGCAAACAGGTTAACCCCCATAATGCTGAAAATCAGCCAGAAGATAAGGCAGACCAACAAGACATTCATAATGGAAGGGATAGCGCCAACCAAGGCATTGACAACCACCTGTGTTGGAAGGGGTGGGAAAAAGTTTCAGTATAAAACACGAGGCAGGAGACAGCAAGCATCAGTACAGCTGTTTTTGGGGGGGGAATAGGGGACCAGGCCACTGACACATCGGTGGTGGTTGCTCCACACAGAAGTTGGCGGTGAACTCATTCCAAGCGGTCGCAAATTCTGCTTCGAAGCCACCCGGGGAAGCTCTGTTTTCAAAATGAAACAGGCCACGTTGCTGGGTTTACAGAGTTCGATTTTTGGATTGTTTGCTCTTCAACAAAGCAACAATTATTTTATATAATTTTAATTGCCCCAAGGGAGAGGGGGGCTCAGACTCTCTGTCATAACAAACGGGCTCCCGGATGGAATTTTCTCAGAGCCACGTGCGAGGACACTTTTGCTCGTGGATTCGATAGGTTTTATCAGCCAGTAGCCCCTCCAGCCATTCCCCACGTTCAAACAAGGCTGTTTTCACTCCGGGGCCTGATCCTGCTCCCACCAAGGGCCCCAGCAGTGGGGTCAGGACCAAGCCCAGCATCACTGTGGTCACACTAAGCACTGAGTAACATCAAGATCATACTGTGGACTAAGCAAGGCCAGTCATGTTGTCCCAGGCAGAGAGCTGAGCATGCAGCTTGGCGGGCTCAAGAAGACAGAAAAGCCATGTTCCTTCCTCCAAACGGCAGCAAACGCATCAGGAACGAGGATGGGTTTTGTGAGAACTCATCTCTTCCTAATTTTAGCCTTTCACAGTTTGGGAGCACCGTGTCCCTGAGCATCCCTGGCCAACACACGACCAAATGTAAGCTCCGAGGCTTTTAATAGAGGCAGGTCAGCAGGATATTAAATCTTTTATTATGATCTCCTAATTTAGATTCCTTTAATAGATGAACAGAATCTAAACTATTGTTACCCCTCTGCCTTAGTTTTGAAAGACAACTCAACCACGCGGGGACTTGGGAGGGCCTCAGTGGTAGAACACGAGCCACAGCTTGTCCTGGCCCCTTCTCCTCCCACAACATCCCCTCGCTGGAAGCCACCACCACACGCACGGCCTGTTGTCATCACAGCAACTCGGGTGCCCGTGGCCAGCTCGGACTGGGCTTGGAGGACTGGCCTAGCACAAGGCGTCGCTGCCCACGGCAGGGAGTGGGACTGGATGGGCTTTAAGGACCCTCCCAACCCAAACCAGTCTGAGATAGAGGCAAGGAGGAGAACTGAAGACCACGGTGATCTGGACAGTGAGTCTTCCATTCCAAGCGCTGAACGGCGCCACGAATTCATCGCTACACCCAGGAGGCCTGAAGACACAGGTGAGAGCCCCAGCAGGCTGCATATGGATGCTCTCATCCTCCCTCCAGCCCAACAGGACGCTCAGCTGCTGGGCACCAGCACCACACCAGCAGGACTTTTTTGGGTCAGATCCTCCTGTGAATACACTGATTTATTCCAGTTACCACACGAAGCAAAGAAAGGGTAATATCCTGATATCCTCCTGGAATACGGTCAGTTACGGTTCATTAAATCCCCGCAGCTTTCCAAAAGGAGTGAAAGGAGGAACATGGCTTTTGTGTGCAGACTGACAAGAACACATGCATGTCTCACAGCATCACTGTCAAACTCCCTGACCGAGTTCAGAGCAGAGCAAGCTCCTGGAAATGCAGATTGCTATGGAGGAGAGAAAAGCAAAGAACTACAGTTTCAGTCTCCTTTGCAAAGGCGTTTCAGATCTCTGTTCCCTGGCTCAGAGGAACTGGTCTGGTTGGATGGGGCAGTGACACTCGTCTCCAAGTCAAAACAAAGGAAACATAATTGGGTCTAGGTAGCTAACAGGGCTGCAGTCGTAACTATCAACTTTCCCGTGGTGAAAATCCCCCACTTTAAGCATGAGAATTTCCTGATCGTACGTTAGAAATCTTCTCCCCAGCACAGCTTAAAAATGGCTTTTAGTTTCTCCAGGTTTAGTGCTAGGCCTGTTCTTCGTGATCAAACTTTGGGTGGGACCCGAACCCGGCCCAGCAACAGCTCTGCCTTTGTGTTAGTGGAAATTTTCCTTCCTTTGTGCCTGGACTGTAGACTCGAGCCTAGAATTAAACTAATGACACGAAGAAATAACAGGAGAAGGTCTTAGAGGAGAAACCTCTGCTTTGGATTTGGAGCTCACGTGTTTCTATTACTTCCCAGGGAATCTGAGGACCCCTCCTCAGCTCACTGCTCCTCTCGTGCTGGATTTTGGGGCTCAGTTAGGCTACAGCAAATCCAAAGATCAGAGGGATCCAGATGGAATTGCTCCAGAAGGATCCAGATGGAATTGCTCCGCTCAGACCCTGAAGTAAAACTGCGACTGCTATTCCCTTCCCTTACTATTTAAAATGCGTGATTTTCTCTCCTGCAGTATCTCTGGTTATGAGCTAACTGGGATTTAGCACAAAACCCCAGATTCTTGTTCTAAGAGCACCTGGGAAATCCATTAATACGAAGTACCCTTTATTTGATTTTTTTTTTACTACACAATTTTTTTTTGCATTTTCTTAGGAGACTATTTCAATCCCAAACGGGAAAAAAAGCACCAAAATAACAGAATATTAGTGGCAAAGCAGCGAGACACTGCAATAATTGAAGCACCCAAGGGAGTGGTGCCAGTACCAATTCAAGGAAAGCTTGTTAAGTTCAATGCTTTGCTTGTGCTTTGTTCTGGTTCCACAGTGACAGGACAGGGACCAAAAAAGCATGGAAAAAGGAAGGGGACAGAAAGGAGAAGCTTCACTACTAGACAAGGCTGCCAGTCACCACCAGACTGGACTGAGAACAACAAGGTGCAACAAGAGGAATGAAACCAAAGTTTTCAAAGAGCTGAGCTCCCCCCAGTCCCTTCCTGCAGTGACCCACGAGAGGCAGCAGCCTTTTCCCCTGGTTACTTTTTTTAAAACCCCCTCAGACAGAGTCTTTCAATCCAATTCCGCCAACAGCCAACACTTGGAGGGGCTGGAGACCCTGAGGTGGTTCCAGTTCTGCTTCTTTGCACCTGGTGATTCTCCCTAGATCAAAAAAAGTTACAGCTGAGAAGCCCCTCGGATGCTCGAGGTCAAAGCCAGGCCAAATGAGAACAGCCAAGTGTCGACATCGGCTACAAATGGCAGGTGGTTTGGGCCAGTAATTAATGTAATGAGGCAGCTTATGCATCTCCCTTTGTTAGAGGGGAGGGTGCAGCGGTGGGCAGGGTGAGGGTACATCCACGTAGAGGTGATCAAGTCAGCAGCTGCATCATGATTCTGTTTGGAATTTTCTTTCCACCAGTTTTGATCAGTTCTAGCATGCTTTAAAAAAAACCGCTCCACGGGCATGCAGAAGGATCAGCTGCTAATGGCATCTTACCCTCATCCCCTCAAATCGGGACAACGCTCTTAAAGGCCTCAAGGCTCTTAGTGTCCTAAGGGACTTTATGGCACCTAGTTCCGAGTAGCCCAGGGCATTAGCTATAAGGCTGACTAAAGAGACCTACACAGAAAATAGAAAAAAAATAGAAAAAAAACCAGAAAAAAACAGGAAAAAAAAAAAAAAAAAAAAAAAAAAAAAAAAAAAAAAAAATAAAAAAAAAAAAAAAAAAAAAAAAAAAAACAAAAAAAAAAAAAAAAAAAAAAAAAAAAAAGAAGAAGAAGAAAGAAAAAATAAATTAAAACAAAAAAAAAGAAAGGAAAAAAAAAAAAGAAAAAAGAAAAAAAAGGTTCCAGACTGTTAGATTGGATCCCCTAGCCCTGATTGCCCAGCCCAGGAGCCACCTGGGCCGCCCCAAATACCGAAGCCATGACACCAGCTGCCTACTTCACTTGACTGAACCGACCTGGAAGGAAATAATGCGGTTGAGAAAAGAACAGAGGGGAGAGATCAGTGAGAGAGAGGCAGAGACACACACGGAGAGGGGGCTGTCGGAAGGAAGAGCCCAAACGATGACAAAAACCTTACCCTCGCCCTTTACCGGCTGCAGGATCCCGGCGGCGCCCATGAAATTTAAGCCAGACAAATGTTAAAGGTACCTATGAGAAAGAATACAGATAAATACACACACTGCACACCTGGGCCAAGCTCTCCGCGGGCACCGCGCCACCGGGGACCGCGTCGCTCCGGAAAGCCGCGGGCGGTCCTGAGCCCGATTCCGGCTTCTCCTGCCTGACAGCCCAAGGACAGGGGTGTTTTCCCTGCCTGTCACGCAAAGCAATTGTATTTTCTGCCCGCTCCGAGTCGCGCTTGGGAGCGACCCCGAGGGAGGACGCGTTTTACAGCCGCTCAGACTCACGCGCTGCGCCACGGCACAGCTTTTCGGCCCGCTTTCCAACACTTTGCCCCATCACAAAGAGAACCGGTTCAGCAGCCCGGAGTCAGATTCAGGCTCTGAACGCGTGGGTTATCGGACAGCCTTAAACCCGCCAAGTCACAGACACAACTTGGCCGCACGTAAACTGTTACAGACACAGCACATCAGCTGCCGCTGTTCCCCTTTTTCGCTACAGACACAGGTAAGGAAGAGACGTGAACCCTTTTAAGGGAAAAAAAGACATCCATACACAGCAACAAATAACGGAAAAACACGGGACCTCCTCCTGGAACAGGTGGGGTTTGAGCTGAATTCTCAGAACAGGACACTTCCTGTGTATCTTTCTTTTATAAAAGAGATATTGGAATAGTAATGTAGAATTAATTATGATTCTTATTCCACGCGTATTTCAGGGAAATACCAGATCCAGGTTTCAAACGCGTAGATGCGTGGGGAAATTGAGATTTCATCTTATTTGGGCACGTGGCTCGTGTGCTTTTTCCATCTTTATATCGAAGGTGTCCTGTCCACAGCAGGGGACTTGGAATTAGAGGATTATAAGGTCCCTTCCAACTCAAACCATTCCATGATTCTGTGGTATCTGCCCCAAAAATAAGTGGCCACAATTTATGGCCACGTGGCGCTTCGGTTTTTCCACCCGATTGTAAAATTCCACTAATTTGAACCATGCCAGGGGTGTCCCAAAGGTTCCAACAAAGACCCCAGGGCTGTCCCAAAGGTTCCAACAAAGCCTTTGTGAGGCAAAATCAGCTCAGTCAGGCCAGGACCGAGCCCTCGGCAACGCCACTATGTTAAAATCCCGGACACACATCTAAAAATCCGATGGATTTGGAGATGTGGTCTATTTACCCTGTAAATGTAACACTGGAAGTGCCCCATCCCTGGAAACTGCCCCATCCCTGGAAACTGCCCCATCCCTGGATGTGTCCAAGGCCGGGCTGGACGGGGCTTGGAGCAACCTGGTCTAGTGGAAGGTGTCCCTGCAGGGGTGGAACGGGATGAGCTTTAAGGTCCCTTCCAGCCCAAACCATTCCGTGATTCCATGATGCCATGAACACAGAATCCTCATTTTTAGAGCTTCTTCCCCTCGGGATAACATCTTACTCCCAGGAGCAGGACACTAAGACCGTGACAGAAAAGGCTGTTTGAGCTTTTAGGGATCTTTGAGGATTATTCCCTGAGGACATTCCAACAGAAGACACAGCAGGCACCGAGGTCGGACAAAGGGAATCCCAGATTGACTGAAAAGCAGAATCCTTCATTATTACCCAGGAAAAGTCTTCACAAACACACCCAGGAAGCTTTGGGGATGAGGAGGAGGGGAATTGGACAATGCTATAGCAACCTGCAAAATAACATCCAAGAGCGTTGTTAGGATGCAAAGGCTCATTTCCCTGCCGTCCTGGCTCACTCCAGCCCCTTCCACAGCACGCCACAAAATTTGGGTTAAAAAAATGTGATTCAACAGATACAGGACACAAAGCACTGCCTAGATTTTGTTGAGGGATATTTTGGCATCTCAAAGTCACACTTCAGATTTTCTTTTTTTTTTTTGAGGAAAAACGTGCAGCTCTTCTGTCCGTGACACCAAGGGAAAACAGGAATTCCTCCTAAAGCCCTGGGAATTCCAAATCTTTCTACACTTGTTTCCTCTCTGTACGTGTGTTACCTGCCTGGGAAGTTCCTGATCTTTACTCCACTCCCAGATACTTGGGAAGGAAATTGAACTTGTACCACATCTGCCGGTTAAACTGCACTTCATTAACAACAACTAGAATTAAACTCGTACTTTATCCTCAGGCAGTGAGAGAGATCCGGGGTTATTGACAGAAAATAAGACTTCTAACGTGCAGGTTGCGTCCAAGGAAAGGTGTTGAGGGGATCAGAGAGGATTAAAAAAAGACTAAAATTTCAAATTTCAATTTTCCTACAGGAAACACAGAGTTTGAGTCACTTCTGCCCCTGAATTCCAAGCATAGTTCCTTCCACCTACTCAGGAATATTTCCAGAGTGATAATGGTGCTGAACAGCAACTGATTCATACACAGAATGTTCCAAAGGAGAAGCTTGGAAAAATTCTTTTTTAACATACTTGCTCTTGGGGCAGTCACTACAGCCACTGACTCCCAGACGGATGTGACGAAACGCTTTAAAAGAATCCAAGCACTTGGGATTCTAAATTTCCTGGTTCTGAAGTTTCCTATTGAATTCCACAATTTTCTACTACTCTGGACAGCATAAATCCCATTTATTTTAAATTCCCTCGCTGTGCTTCACAGCCAAATTTTTTGCTAAAACTTCTCTCTATTGTCTCTTTTCTTCTAATTCTACCACTTATTCTCCCTCTTTTTATTTCTCAGATTCATCCTCCCTCCCAAGATGTTCCGCAGGGGGATTCCAGGGCGGATCTGTCCCGACCGACCGTGTCCCTCACTCACGCTACGGCCTCTGAGCTGTCTTTCTTGTTGGATATGATCCTGCTTTTTCTTTCCTGGGCATTAGGACTTTTGAGCAGAAGACGGGTGATGCTGAACTTCGCTGCGATCAATAAGCTTTCCAAGCATTGAGGTTCTCACAAATACACGCGCCCGATGCTCGGAACGGACCTCCTGGGGTGGTGGGACGGGGAGATTCTGCTGCCTCATCGCCCCCTCATCATTAATAATGCAAGAAAATGATTACGGAGAACGTAACTCCTCGAAATATCACCAAGGAACGCCACGTCCGCACAGTTTTCCCACCGGTACCACCTCCCAGTGGCTCGACACATGCGCAGGTCTCCTAGAAACTCTGTTTTCGGCAGAGCAAAAGAGCCAAGGGCTGGAAAATCCTCCTTGGTCCCTGCAGGGCAGAAATCCCACAGCTGCACAGGAAACACTGGCAGTACCCAAAGGGCTCCAGGGTTTTATGCTTGATCTGGGCATTCACAGATATCTGGGACTGAACCACTGCTAAATCTATGATTCAGTCAGGACGGATCTCAGGAGGAAACATTCCCACCACTGTTTTCCCAAGCAGAAGTAAGGAGGAGAGGATACATACAGCCACGATGAGGAAATCCAGCCAGCACCAGGCGTTGGTGAAGAACTTGACGAATCCGTAGGCACACCACTTCAGCAGCATCTCCAGGATGAAAATGTACGTGAAGACCTTGTCCGCATACTCCAGGATGGTCCGGATGGTTTTCCTCTGCTCGATGTAAATATCCTCAAAAGCCTGGGAAATAACCAGGTGCTCGTGTCATTACGTGGGATTTATTCCACAGTTCAATGTCGTTATCCAGAAGCTTCAAATGATACTGAGATGAGTTAAACGTACAGTTATAGATGAGCTAAATATATATCTATATATAAAAAAATATATCAATCAAACATAGAAACTAGGATCAGAACCCAGATTTGAAGGCTTTGTTCTTAATTTAAACTAAACTGAAAACACTAATAAAAGCTTCTGTACAGTACCACGATGGAGCTGCGTTGTTTTCCACGTAAGAATTCCCACAGTTTGCTTTTTCCCAAAATTTCCTTTATACAATCAGATGTCCCCGAGCTCAACACCTCTGGACTACACGTATTTTACTCACCAGAGCACCACTGCTCAGGAGGATCATAAAGATGATGAAAGTCTCAAACCAGTTGTGCTCCACAATTAGGAAACAAGTTTTCCTCAAGGTCCACCACGACTTTCCCAGCCCCTCCTCAATATTGACCTGACAACACTTGCAGCGCTGCATACAACCTGTAACAGGGACAGGGCACACCTTCACTCAGGTAACACAGGATTTAAGGTAAAAACATTAAATTCTCACTGTCTAGAAGCAGTTTTGGTGCCACCGATACGAAACATGCTGAGTTATCAGTTGAAACTTCGACAAATCTTGAGGATTTTAGGATTGTTTTGCCACTTCTGTGTCTGGGCACCGGAATTAACTTTCATTTGGGAACAGGGCAGCTCGTTCTATTTGGTGAGGTCCATGCTCTTGAGGAGACAAATGGAAAACTTGCTGATAAAATAACCTTGAACCATTTAAAGCATCTTTGCCATGGGAATTCCTGTAACGGATCGGCTCTTGAAAGACATTGAGGCCAGTTACAGGAAAGGAAAAGTACTCTGCTTCCAAGTACTTCAGGCATCAGCTGTACAAAAATCATCAGGTCATCTATAATTCTTTAGAAATTCCTCCCTGTGAGGGTGGGGAGGCCCTGGCACAGGGTAGCCAGAGAAGCTGGGGCTGCCCCGTCCCTGGAAGTGTCCAAGGCCAGGCTGGACGGGGCTTGGAGCAGCCTGGGATAGTGGGAGGTGTCCCTGCCCATGGCAGGGGAGTGGAATTGGTCCCTTCCAACACAAACTATGGCACGATTCTGTGATCTACTGCATCTCTGAGAGCTTCACTTTGCAAATTCCTCTAAATTAGTTCACCAGCATCCAAGAAGGGCCTTGAGATAAGCTGGGAGCCAGCCCTGATCCAGGCTTACCTAACCCTAAGGTGAGCTTAAAGCAGACTGGTCCCCAGAGCATCCCAAAAGCCTCTTCCTCCACTCCCTTCTCACCTTCTGTGAAGCAGGCATCGGGGTCCAGGTACTCCTCCGGTGCCTCCACAGGGACTTCTTCCACTTCAGGCTTTATATCGATGGTGCTGCCCTCAGAGGAGCTGGTCTCGTCGAGTTTCTGCATCACAAAACCCCAGTGCAATCAATGATCAGTTCCCAACAAGTATCAAACTTCACGATGACTCAGCCATTTGTTCACCACATTTACTGTAACCAAAGTTGTTTCCTCACTTTAATCACCGAGATCCTGACCCAGCTTATGTCTCACGTTAACGGGACGGGCAGGATTAAGTATTTGCATTATGAAAGGTGCCCCTGTCCACGGCAGGGGGGTTGGAACTAGATGATCTTCAAGGTCCCTTTCAACCCAGGCCATTCTACGATCATATATATTTTACATTATAATTATATACATTCACAAGTATTTGTGGCTTTCTACAGAGCTACCAGCACAAGAAACTTCTGTCCTGAGTGCAAAGACAACATCGTAACACAAACGTAAGTTTTGTGCTGGAACTACGCAGTTCTCCCTGCCAAGAGGTTTCCAGGCACTCACAGTGGGCTAAACCACTCGAATGAATTTTTAGCACTTCATCCCACCTCTTTGCTGCCATCAGGATCTGTATCGCTGCTGAAATCTTCCGTGTTGAGGTTTTCAAAATCTGATTCCCCCACGGCAATGGGGACCCGGACGGTGAGGTTGGGGTTGTTGATGAAGGACATGTGGTCCTCATCAATGATGTATTTCTCGACGCTGCTCCCGATGCCGCTCGTGGTGCCGTTGCCGTTCTTCTGGTAATCGATGTCCCTGTTGATATCGGCCCCGGTGTGGTTGGCGATGCAGTTCACCTTCTTGTCATACAACTCATCCAAGGGTTTGACCTCGTCGGCCTCCCTCTGCTTGAAGTGAGCCTGCATGAACTCCCGCACCTTCGCCTTGATCCAGGCAATGCCCTTCTTGATGCGGATGACCGAGATCTGCAGGTTGTTCATCTCCCCGTCATCGTCCGTGGCTGCCAAGTTGTCTGCGCTGAAGGAGCTCAGTAACAAGGCCAAGAACAGGTTCAGCACCTGAAAGGGAAGAGGTGATGCTGGACTGACACACAGGGCGGGTACTCCCCAAGCTGAACGGGAGTACTCAGCACCCAAGCCCTGCTGGTGCTGCAGAGCTGTCGTCTCCAAACACCACTGAAAACCAGCTCTGGTGTCCCACAAACTTATCCAGGTGCCCAAGGCTCAAGGTACGAGACCCTGATGCTGCAACGAGCTCCCTGAACGGGGACCCTGGTGCAGCACAGGGCTCTGAGGAGCCCCAGGGGTCCCTGAATCGAGCCCCTTGCAGGATCCAGACTGCAGATGTCAGAGAGGGATTTAATCCCCATGGGATTTAAATTCAGCCTTACTGATTTAGTCCCATCCCTGCCTCAAAGAAAACGGGGAAAATCTTGGCGTTTTGAGTGATCGCTCCCAGCTCTATTTCCTTGCCCACAGTTAGTGACCATCCCCGAGATTTATTTTATCAAAACCTTTGGCAAGACAGGACCTCTCAGAGAGAGCTCACAACTACTTGGAAGAATTGCGACTGCTCATGTGACTTCATTCTTGCTCACATTTTCCTCCACAGACTTTCTGTCATAGAATTTAAGGCCAGAAGGAACCATCATGATCTAGTCCAACCTCCCACACAACAGGCCGTGCAGCTTCACAGCCGATTCCTGCACACGACAGTACCTCATGACTGAGCCAGTGGGCAGGTTTCAGAAGAAACTTCCATCCTCATTTTAACACTTCAGGACCTTCCCCTGTGCACCAAATTACTTAATTTTCCAGCAATTAAAATGCCAGGTTTTGCTTCTTTTAGCTTATTTTGCCCCTCAGGCCAGGTGTAGGTCTGTCCCCTTTGACTGAGGGTTTCATACTTTCAGCTTTTACTGCAAAATGCTTTATTTACGGGCAACTGTTTAAGGCCCTCATCAAGCAAAGAACATTGTGCTACCAAAGTCTGCGGGATTGTTGATACATCAAAGGCCAAGAGGGACCTCGACAGAGCAGGAACAGACTCACAAACCATCACTCCCTCATCCTGGGGTCTCCCCGAGTTCTACCCCACCCAGAGGCAACCAAGAAAGCCCATCAGTAACCATTTACTGACCACTAAATTTCCGATGACCATGACCATCATGAAGACAATCAAGCACATGGCCTGTCCTGCCACTTCCATACAATCCCACATGGTCTCAATCCACTCCCCACACAACACACGGAAGACAATAAGGAAGGAGTGGAAGAAATCGTGCATGTGCCAGCGGGGTAGCTCACACTCCGAATTGATCTTGCAGACACACTCCTTGTAGCTTTTGCCAAAGAGCTGCATTCCCACCACGGCGAAGATGAACACGATGATGGCCAGCACCAAGGTCAAATTCCCCAAGGCACCCACTGAGTTACCAATGATTTTTATCAGCATGTTCAGAGTGGGCCAGGACTTGGCCAGTTTGAAGACTCTCAGCTACAAAAAAAAAGAAAAACCACAAAACAAAACAGACAAATCTTAAACAAAGAGGAAAATCAAGCAGAACTTCCTAAACAACAACCGACTTGTATTTTACGTAAAGCTAAGTCCATGCTTCTGCTGCTAAGGTCAGAGGGAGCAGAGAATGCTTAATCTTTCTGGAAATTTGGGCTTGCGTATTTTGCACTTGGTTATTCCCCACACGCTGATCTCCCTTCCCAGAGGAAAGGTCACCCTTCTCTGCCCAAATGCAACAAGCTGCTGCTCAGACCTCGTAAAGAGCAGTCATGAAGAAAGAAGAGATCATAAAAAATGGCACCGCTCGATCTCCGTCCTCCCCAAACCCAGAAAAATGTGGGTCTTCCCTTGTCCTGTGTAAATGGGAAAAACTTCTTATGTGAGGGGAACGGCTGGAACTGTGTCAGGGAAGGGATAGGTTGGATAACGGGAAAAGGTTCTTCCCCTGGTTGGCACTGAACAGGCTCCCCAGGGAATGGGCACGGCCCCAAGGCTGCCAGAGCTCAAGGGATGGTTGGACACCACTCTCAGGCACAGGGTGGGATTGCTGGGGTGTCTGTGCAGGGCCAGGAGCTGGACTGGATGATCCTTGTGGGTTCCTTCCCACTAAGGACATTCCACGATTCTGTGACTCTTAAGCTTTGTAGTAGCTCCACGATAATAACACTGAAAAAGAGCTGGAATATGGAATACCAATCGGAAAGATCGCAGCACGGAAAGTCCTTCCACATCTGCCAGACTCAGCTCCATTAAACTGAGGGAGACAATAAACCCATCAAAGATGTTCCAGCCTTCTTGAAAATAATAGTATGGATCCATTGCAATGAGCTTCAGGAACATTTCTGCTGTGAAAATCCCAGTGAAAACCTGGAGTGGGGAGGAGAGACAGACAAAGAACAGGCAAAGAGTCATTTTTGCTAATTTCCCGATCCTCAGGCTAAGTATGGACAATGCCATTTATTCTAAGTCCAAGTCCACATCAATAAGTCGGGCATCCCAGCAGGAGCAGACCCGTAGGGAGTATTTACCACCGCTCTCTTACCAGATTTCCTACGGAGAGCACATGTTCAAACTCAGGGGTCATGGGGTGGTGTTCCATGGCCATGAACAATGTGTTCAGCACGATGCAGATGGTGATGGCCAAGTCAACAAAAGGATCCATGACAATTAAGTTCACGATCTCCTTCAGCTTCATCCAGTATGGGTGGCACTCCCAGATCAGGAACGTATTGGCAAATTTGTACCAGCAAGGGGGACACTTCCTCTGGGACTCTTCCAGCTCTACAGGTGCAAAACAAAACAGAGATCAGGCTTCATCTCTGAGGATGAAGAATTACAGAACTGTGAACCCTGTGAAAACGGCCATGGAGGTGACACGAGAGAAGAGCTGGGCCAAGTTTGTGGGCAGGTTGGACATCAGGAAGAAATTCTTTATGGAAAAGCTTGTCAGGCTTCGGAAGGGGCGCCCAGGGAGGTGGCGGAGTCCCCATCCCCGGGGGTGTCCAAGGAATGACCGGACGTGGCACTCAGTGCTCTGATCTGGGTGACAGCATGGGGATGGGTCACAGGTGAGACCCAGCGACCTCGGAGCTCTTTTCCAGCCTCAAGGATTCTTGGATTCTGGGATTTTATGATTTTATTGAGCTTCATGACTTCTCCTTTGTCCCTACACAACGTCTACACGACACCTGCACCAGGTCACCACAACCGCAGTTCTAACCCTGTGCTTCAGCCCCACCAGGATGATTCAAAGCAAATTATTCCAAATGAAGGGCTATATTTAACTCGGAACTGATCAAGGTAAAACAGTTAAAATCAAAGTTACAGATTCCAAACTGCCTTTGGTGCCAGTTTTTAAATAACTGAGATGAATTCCGTGCTGAACACAGACATGGTCTAAAAGAGGAAAGAGATGACATAATGCTGCAAAGGATTTTCAACAGGAATAACCTGATTAAGGCTAACTACATCCATTTACAGAAATCAAACACAGTGCTGTGTCCATTTTTTTTCCACACTGGCTTATCTCAAGTGCTTAGGGAAAAAAAAAATACAAATGAGGAGTTGCCCTTATTTGTCGACTTGCTGGTTCCAGTCAGGCTGTGCAGCTGTGCCCCCTCAACTTTTATTTTTTATGGGAAGGGAAAGGACCACTGTGCTCTCCTTCCCATTGGTTCTCTGGTTGCTTAGTATTTAGTTGCCTTGGAATTTCTGAAGTTAAAAAGAGGCCCATGGCACTGGAGCCCGTAGGCGTTTGCGCAGGAGGGAAGCGGCAGCAAAACCCTGCTCTGTTTCTAAGTATATTTAGTTTTCATACAATTTTATTGCAGGAGACAGCAGGAATTTGAGATCATCAACCGCATGTGGCTGCTGTTCATAAATTCTTGCTGGCTCCTGCATAACATATTGGGAAATCTCATCTCCATGTGCTGTCCATTCCAGAATTCCCACCATCTAACAGTCCCTCTCTCTTGTGACAGCTGTCACACTGCAGCTCTCAGTGTAGCTCCAATCCTTTTCTCCCACGGACTGTAGCAAAGGAAGGTCTCTCCAGTGCTTGGGAGATGACAGAACACCCGTACCTGACATTGCCTTACTCCTCTGATCTCCACACCGCATTCTCTTTATCGTGAAGTTACAACTCTTCGTTGCCTTTACCTCCATCTCTACGTAATTCGGATGCAAAGCCAAGTAAAATAAAGTCTAATAAATACTTCTTTATTAATAAAGAAGCAGATTCAGGCAAAACCGTGCATGAATATGTACTGGTCTAAAGCAGGGGGAGCTGAATTCCACCAGACTAGTTTCCTCCAAGCCTTGCCCAACCTGACCCTGGACAATTCCAGGAATGGGGCAATTTCTCTGGCCAACCTGTGCCAGGGCCTCCCCACGCTCGCAGGGAAGAATTCCTTCCCAATATCCCATCCAACTCCGCCCTCTGCAGTGAGAAGCCATTCCCCCTTGTCCAAAGTCCCTCCCCAGCTCTCTTGGAGCCCCTTCTTAGGCACCGGAAGGGGCTCAAGGGTCTCCCTGGAGCCCTATATCCTCTAATCCCCAAATCACACCTACCCTCAACAAGGGTGTTGGTCAACCCTGTCATGACACTGTTGGTCCGATCCTTCCTTCCGTAGGATGCGTTCACCTGATCCATGGAGACCAAGAGAGACCCGCCGGGTTTCTTCCTGATTTCGATCTCAGTAGTACCCTGAAAAATTCAGATGATGGTTAATACAGACTCGAGTCTTCCCAGTATCTTGCACACTCTCAGCCCAGAAATGCAGCACTTGGTCTGCATTTCCATATTCTATATTTTCTATGCTCTGTATATCCCTCTCTCCTTCCCACCTTCCCACAGTAAGTAAGTGGTCAAACCAAAACTCAAGCCCTTTTTTCTGTTGGACCAGTGCTTTGCAGCCTTAGACAAGTTACAGACTGTATTTTAGAGAACATTTCTAATTACATACAATGTAATTTATTCTCTGTACTACAACCAAACAGATGGGCAGTGACTCCTTCGCCAGCTGCTTTACAACCTGTTGGTCAGAGTGAGAACTCCACACCAGCCTCATTTGAGCCACACAAATTAATAAGGTTTATAATTTGACAGTATCGACATCTATTTCAAAATCTCCGTCTGAAAATTAGACTAAAAGAAGCTCGGCCACAACAAGGAGAACTCATGGGGATTTCTCCCACTCCAGCCCAGGATGAAGCCGGTTTTCTGGCACAACAGGGATGTAAAGCCACGTCGGGAAGGATCACCTTGCTCCCTTTCATTCAGAGCTGGCACTCCCAAAGGCACCTCAGTTTGCCTCTGAGGATTGCTCTGGCTCTGGATTGCCAGGCTCTGTCAGGCACAGAAAATCCTGGGTGTTAACAGATAACTGGGCTTTTTTTTGTCTCTCTACACAGAATTAGTACAAGAAGTGCTAATTACTACTTTCTCTCTCCACATGCACCGTGCTGGTCACTGTTCCCACCACATCCATGCTCTGTTAGAAAGAGGATTAAATACTGAAGCAAAACACTGTATTAACGTGCTGACTGAGGAAGAGCAAAACCAGGTAGGTAATTGATGCTTAACACGACTAATCAGGGTCAAACGGGTTGCGAGAATTCCAATAACTAAAAAACAGCTTGGAATTTATAGGCTCGGTAACCAGATTTTCTCAGAAACAACTGATTGAGGTCTCTCTCAAATGATGTTGTTTCAACTGGATCCAGATTCTTCTATGCCCTACTAACTGATAATTCTATGCTTGGAGCTTTGTTTCTCTCCTGCACTCTGAAATGCTGATCCACTAAAAGGTTTCTCAATACCAATTTATGCAACTAATTACAAAAAGCCACAGTCAAGGAGAACTCGGCAATTAAAAAATAATATTTTACAAACTCATTATTTTACTAACAGCTGCCCCTTGAATTTAGTGAGAGCGAAAAGATTGTTTGTTTTTCCCTTCGATCCTCAAATATTTTATCTTATTGTGCAGAATATTCACAACTACCTCTAAAAACTGGGCTGGTTTTCCCATTCCCAGCTTTAAATAGTTCTGTATGAATCGCCCCAACACACACCAAGGTTCCTACTATTAATAGTCCTTTAATTAAGGACTCGATTCCAAGCCTGTTTTTCCCAGCAAGCTGGAGGGGAAGGAGGTGGGTTGCTGAGTTAGGGAAGGAAGGAAATAGGCGCTGGAAGCTTAAGGGTGTTTATCAGCACAGACGGTACGGCCGGCGGTCAGACGGACTGACCCATCCCGCTGGGATTCCGCTCTGCTTGGAAAGAAGGAGGAGGATGATGAAGAGGAGGAGGTCTGCTCTGCGACCTCCTCACACCGTGCTCGGCAGCTACCTCGGGCAGGATGCGGCCCCCGGGCATGCTGGAGGGGGGCCCGCCGATGAGAGACACGACGCCGTTGCAATCCACGGTGCTGTTGCGCTTCACGTTCCGGCGCAGGTTGGGGAAGATGCGCGAGGAGCGGCTGCCCTGGCTGTAGCCGCTGTAGCCGCTGTAGCTGCTGCGCCGGTCGCGGCCGCGGATGGGGATGAAGAGCGAGTCCCTCCTGCCCTCGCTCTCCTCCACCGTGCTGTGCTCGTCGTCGGCGAACTCGTTCTCCGAGCCCGGGTCGCGGAACCGCCCCTTGTAGCTGAAGATGCTGCTCTTGCTGTTGTGGCGGGAGAGGAAAGGGGAGCCTGGGATGCTGAGGAGAGACTGGGGGAGAAGGGGAGGAACAGAGTGAGAAGGATGGACGCAAAGCGCTGCTGGCGTGGGCTGCTGGGGCGGTTTCGTAGAACCACGGAATGGTTTGGTTTGGGAGGGACCTTAAAGATTGCCCAGTACCACTCTCCGCGATTCGGGGGTGGAACCACTATCTCAGGGTGCCCCAAGCCCCGTCCAACCCAGCCCTGGACACTTCCAGGAAGGGAGCAGCCACAACTTCTCTGGGCAACCTGTGCCAGGCCCTCCCCACCCTCACAGGGAGGAATTTCTTCCCAATATCCCATCTGACCCTGTTCTCCGCACTGGGAAGCCATTTCCCCCTGTCCTGCCACTCCGGGCCCTCATAAACGGTCTCTCTCCATCTGTTTCCCTCCCCCTCCAGGTCTGCACAGACCATCACCCCTCGCTCGCTGGCTGCACTGTGAGAGCTGCTCACTCCTGGCTGGTTGAGCTGGCTCAGCGGAGGCATTACCTCGTTGGATTCCTCAGGAACAGTTCCTGCCAGGGAAGGTGTGTGTGAGACTCATAAACTTGGGCCCTAAGCCTTCTCCTGACCCAACACAATTTAGGACAGTGGGCAGATCCCTCGAGGTGCCAACAGGAGTCTAGAGCAGGCTATTATCCTGACCTCAAGCAACCACAAACATCAGTGAAGGAACAGAAAACTACCTGGTTCATGATGGAAAATTTCCTTCCCAGCCTGTTATCCGGTAGCCTGAATGCTTTCCTCCTCATGCCATCCTCAGATTCCGACTTGAACACCTTCTCATTGTCACACTTCTCATCTCCTTCCGACAGCTCCTTGTCCTTCCGCTTTTTCCTCCTGTTTCGACGCTCCTTGGCACTCTTGGAACTGAGTTTGGAAATCTCTGAGGAGCTCCGAGACATCCTCCCCCCACCATCATCTTCCACAGCATCTTCAGAGACCGTCCCGGCCGAGGTGACCATGGCGGCAGCCTGAGGGTGCAGGCAAGGGAAGGAAAAATAAATCACATCTTTCCAGGATTAATGCTCCATTTTCTGCTTTAAGAAAGAGTTTGGCTTAATGCACCTGAGTAAAAGACTTTGGGGCAGGACTGAGATGTTTATTCTCTCCTTGGAAGAAACCTGCAGCTGGAATTTGTTAAATTTTTTATCCTCTACTTGTGCAGGTAGCAAAATCAGCTTCTCCGGGCAACCTGGGCCAGGGCCTCACCACCCTCACAGAGAAGAATTTCCTTTTTTTCTCACCTGTGCTTCTTCCTGTTGCTTTTTCAATTGTTCCAACATGGCCTTGAATTCTGCCTCCTTCTGCTCTGCCTCCTCCAGTGTCGCCTGGTTCTGCTCCTCGTAGGCCATGGCCACCACAGCCAAAATCAGGTTCACCAGGTAGAAGGATCCCACAAAGATCACCAGCACAAAGAAGATCATGTAGGTTTTTCCTGCCGCTCGTAAAGTCTGGAAGTGGAAAAGAATGGCAGAGGGATTAGAAAAGGGAAAGGGAAGCAATTTCAGGCTTCCCCGACACGCGACGCACGAGCCGAGCCCAAGTTTCTTGACCCGAATGTTTCTAAGAAAATCCAGCAGTGCTGAATATTCCACAGCTCAGCATTTTCCCTGCAGAGCGCTGAGACACTGCACATTCCTTAGCCACGAACACAAAAGGTGACATCCACCTTCTTCCCTTAAGGGAACATCCAACGGATACAAACTGAAAAGGATTCAGAGGCTCAGTGTGAAACCCAATGCTCAGACTCCCTTAAAACAAACCAAGCCGGGAAAAAGCAGTTTCAGCAAGGTCCCCAAAGCACCCTCAGGTCACGAGAAAACTCCCTGCCCTCTAAAGAGCCTGAGCACCCTCCGTGAGCAGAGCTGAACGCCCACAGCCTCCTGCAGCCGGTGCTAAGGTGCCTCCCGAATTAATTCACAGCTCAGCTGGACCCACCTTCCCTTCTGGACTTAAAGTCCAACACCTGCTGACAGGTAATGTCCCCTTCCTCCCCCCAAAAAAATCTCACTGTGCAGCTTTACTTGCACTCACTCTTTCAGAGAGAAGGAATAAAACAAAGCTTCTCACACTTCCCTTTCCTGTTTTTATCCCCAAATTCTCATCACGTACAACACCGAAGCGAAGTGTTTACTTACTAATTGATACAAGTTTTCCCAAAAGTCCTGAGTCATAAGGCGAAATAAAGCCAGAAAAGCCCAGCTGAAGGTGTCAAAGCTCGTGTACCCGTAGTTGGGGTTCCGTCCTGCCTTCATGCACGTGTATCCCTCCGGACATTGGCTGGAGAGGGACAACAGCCAGGTCAGGGCTCTCCCTGCTCTCTGCCACAACTCTCCCAACAAACGTCTCTCCACGTCAAGGAAGGACAGCAGACAAGGAGACTGAGAGGCAGGATTTCAGGAAAGCCCTGTTATCCTTGTCCCGTGGAAACGAGATGCTGCAAAGCGCAGCTTTTCCCTCAACAGTGAGCCCAAAGCAGGAGCTTTGGCCAGAAGTGTCTTCAGAGCTGAAGGTCGGGGTGGAAAACCAAGAGCACATGGCAAGCTCCCATTTCTGAGCCTCCATCCACCCTTCTCTGGTGATCCTTAAGGTTGGATTCAGAGGGAAATAAAGCCACCAGCAATCGTCAGCCAGACCTGCCTCCCGACAGGGAAAACGGCACTTACGTTGCGTTAGCAACGGACTCATAATTAGATCAAGAAATTTGAAACCTGGTGAAATAACGCCAGAACCAAGAGAGGAAGCGACAGGGAGTATTCCAAAGGTTTTGCCAGCTTTAGCCAACATCAGTGATAAGTGATTGTTAATGAAGCTCAACACTCACCCTGCATCCGAGCTGTTACCACAGAGCAAAGGGTCGGGGGCGCCAGGGATGATGTAAAAATTTGCTGAAGATGAAAAAGAAGAGATTACATTCACACACGTACGGAGATAGAGGATTTAACAGACTAAAGCACTATTAAAACCTTCACTTAAGAGCCTCCCAAATCCACTGCTGAGAAACTGATGAGGAAAAATATTTTTGGGACAGATAATTTAGCTAAAAAGAGCACATCCAAACCCTTCTAAAGGGTGAACTCAACTAGGAACATCTCAACAAGGGCCAGATTCAAAAACAAACCTGCAAAACTTCTGCAAAAGGGTTTTTACTGTGAAAAGCAGACACACCACAGCACGAGCCATGCTGGAACTTCTGGGCAGCTGCACCGAGCCAAACCAGCAGGTTTTAGGGAGCCTCACTGTAGAAATACCTACACATATTGTTGGTGTATTCCTCCCAGTCGAAGCCCCTGGAGCCATTATCCAGGAAGGTCTCGTTCACATTAATTGGCCAAATCACACACTTGTTCCTTAAATTGCCCATGAACAGCTGGAGCCCAATGAGGGCAAAGACACTGAGACAGAAAACTGTCAGGATCATCACATCCGACAGCTTCTTCACCGACTGGATGAGGGCACCCACGATGGTCTTCAAGCCTGTGGAGAAGGAAACAAGACTAGAAATCACTCCTGGAGAAGGAAAACAGACTGAAAATCTAAATGAATACAGTACCTTAGAACGACTCTACGGTGGGAAAGGTTGTGTTATAGACAGTGTAGGTCCCTGGGAACAACCGTGTGTGGTCAGCTTTCCCAGCCAGCACAACACTGGGATGGAGGAACCAGCTCACTCGTGAGTGAGGAATAGTCAGAACAAACCGAAATCCCAACGTTTGTCCCCGAGAATGCCTGAGCCTCGCAGCAAGACTGCGGAGAGGGGAATCACTTCCCCCCACGCAGGGTTTGTCAAACAAGGATCAAACCGGGATATGCGGCCACGAAAACCCCTCGTGGACACGTTCAGCCGTGTTTGAGCCGAGCTCACTGGAACGGGCTACAACAACTTACAGAGATTAAATACCTTTAGCTCTCCACTTCTCGGGCTTCTCCTGCTCAACTAAACTGTCTCAGCACTTCCCTTCCCTTGCAGGAGCAGAATCTTCCCTTTCAGGGGTGGGTTTGGTTACAGCCAGGGCAGGATTTCACCCAGAACGTCGGTGCTCTGGGATTTACCAAGGCCGCTGGGATCACTAACAGGCTCAGTACCAAAAGTAAGCCCAGGCACAAGCCAGGAATCCTGCTGGTCTCCCACACCAGTCTGGTCCGTGAGAGGCAGAACTCGTGAGCGGGGAGAACTCAGCATTAATTTTTAGGTGACAGGTCTAAACTAGCTAGAATTTTGGATGCAGAAACAATACGGACTCAGGCCCCTTTAATCAGCCTTTCTGGTGTGAAGCAGGATGATTCTGTGGTTTATAAATGAGCAGTGAACGGAGGAAGGAGAAGAAAAATAATAAATCACAGCTGGATTTGGGGCCAGTCAGATCCAAGGTTCCAGCTGAGACCATGTGAACATTTTGCAACAAATCTTGGACCAGAAACCTTGGTCCCTTCCAACCTCCTCCTTCTATGAAACCCTTGTAAGACCAAGAGAGGTTAGACCCGCGTCGGGAACACAAAGATTCAAAAATAAACGGTTGCAGATACATTCCTTACAAAGGAATTCTATTTTGAAATGTCGTTTACTTCCACTATCCGAACTTTTCATGGATGCCAAAGCCCTGCTCCAGCGCAGAGCAGGTTTTTGCTGTTCTGGCAGACACATCACCACCAGCACCTCTTGCCATGCTCATCCCACGGCTCTGCTCTGCACATGCACCCACGGACGTCAGCGCTTGGGTTCCTGCTTGGGATGCTGCTCTCTCACAGGTGGGTAAGGAGAAGGGGGTTTGGAACCAGCAGGAGAGATCCCAGTCCAGGCACAGACTGGGGACACTTCAACAAACACAACTCCAACGACTTCCAGCTGCAGCCATCACCGCCGTGCTCTGCGGATCCAGGTTTCCCTGGACCCTGTGGAATGCAGGTGTGACCCAGCTGTGTCCCCACACGGCATCAGGCAACTAAAATATAAGAACTCAAGTGCCAGTACAGAAAATTCCTTGAGACCGTCACGGTTTCATACAGTTTTTCCACCAAACCTTTAGACCAAAGGGATGTTTTGGTGGTTTAGCTCACAGGTGTCACAGTTTGCTCCTGTCACACAGATCCATAGAGACCACGGAATTTTGTCCATGGCATGTCAAATTCTGGTAATATTTCCCATTTTTATCTCGTCTCAAACATGCCTTAATTCCAATTATTGACAGAAGATGTAGATGGCACTCGAAACACTAAAATGAGCTTCTCAGTAACTCAGCACGGAGTTAAAATTCCCATTCCATGCGCTGAAGCAGAAGGGGAACCCCTTTAGATTTTAATACTCAGTGTATTCTAAAAATCACCTTTTCCCTGTGAAATGATAGTGGTAAAACCCATAAAGAACATTTCATGCTTTCATATTAAATAACTCAAAAGGCCAATTACTCAAATGCTTTACATTCCTCCTGCTGTCACAAGATGGAGGGGGGCAAGGTTTGTGCTGCACCCACGTGCTGCAGAAACACACCTGGACAATCCTCCCCCAGAAATGGATACAAAACCTCAAAGTTTTGGCATTTCAGGTATGTTCAGTGTCCCCAACACCCAAACAGGATCCCCTCGGCTGTGTGTGGCAAATCATCCCTTTCATTCAATCAAAATATGCAGCAAATTGTCCCCCTAATAAAAATTACATTAAAATGTGCTGAACTTAGCAGGGCTCACCCCAACCCCTCTGCTGCCATTTGAAATAAAACTCCAATTTTTAATTCAAGCTCCGTTTTGAATTGTATGGAGAGAATGATCCAAAACCGAGCTGTTCTGCTCCCGTCCATGGGAACACAAGGCATGCTGTCACACAGCCAGTAACCAGCTCCTTAAAGCTGCATCATCTCCACTTTGCTACAGTTAAGAAAGCAAAACACAGGCAAAACTGGTTTTAACATCGATGCTTCTCTCTGGAGCAGGCCGAGAGAATCAGTCGCCCTTCAGAACCACCCAGTGCACTGCTAACAGCAATTACCAAAGATCTTTTGCTCTTAAATATCACCAAACATGAAGGAAGGCTCAGCAGGAACATCACTCCAGCACGTTCTCACTGGGTGCAAGGAAAGCAGGTGCCACGTAAGAGCATCACCATCATCAGCATGCACAACAGGCAGGCACAGCTGATGGGGTTGGCAGTCTGGGATGGGACAAAAGGGATGTGCCCTACGATTCCAGAGGCTCGTCCCTGGCAGCCTGGGACAGCAGAACCACCACTCCAGCATCAGTGAATGCGTGAGGGAACAAACCACAAAGGAACTGAGACCAAACCTCATCGAGGAGTTATTTCGGGGGCCTGCCTTGAAACAGGTTGAGCACCTGGAAACCAGAGTGCTGGAGATGGCTGAGTGCCTGTAAGACCTGAGCCTTGAGCTTGACCTTAGAATTAGGGGCACTTTTGAGAAACCATGTGCAGGAAGCTTTTCTGTACAAGAATTCAGGATCAGGAAGCATTCCAGGCCAGGCTGGACAGAGCTGTGATTAAACTGGTCTAGTGGAAGGTGTCCCTGCCCACGGCAGGAGGTGGAAAAGCTGAGCTTTAAGGTCCCTCCCAACCCAAACCAGACTGGAATTCTCTAATTCTCAGTCCATAATGTCTCCATGGTGTCTCATAACAAAGGAAGGGCCACTGCTCACCCTGTGACACTCATCTGAGTTACAAGTCCAGAAGCAGCCTGGTCCTGACAAGTCCAGTTCTGGGGTGGCACAGGAAATAGGCAAAAAAGTTTTAATCTTGGTTGGATTTTGCTCTGTTGCTTTACAAACTCATTCCTAAAACAACTCCAAAAACACTGACAATGACAGGGCAAGTCCCTGAGCCAGAAACTGTTCAGCCTGAGGAGGAGCCTGATCCTTTTCATCCGGAATTAAACTTTGAAGCCTGGCTTTAGTTCCAGAGATCAGTATGAAATGTGCCTACAAAGGGATAGAAAAGTAGGGAGCAATAGCCTGTTCATCCCATAATTTGATGGCCCAGGAGCCTTGACTTCAAACCGCTTTGTTACACAGACTGCAAATCCCATCCAAAAAATCCCAGTGCCATTTCTGAGGAACGCGCAGTGCAGGAGGGGAGGGGGAATACGGAGAGGAGACACACGCAAGCCCAGCCTTTAATGCTGAATGGTTCTCACCTGGAATTACAGAGATAGTTTTCAAAGCTCGGAGAACTCTGAAAGTTCTCAATGCTGAGACATTCCCAAGGTCCACAAACTCTGTGACATATCTGCAATGAGGGAGGTCACACACAAAAAACACCATGACAATACACACACCAAAATAAAACAACAACTACAGACAAAGCAATACATCACTCACAGGGGCCTGTACCCGACAGCTAAACACCAACCGGGGCCGCCTTACCTGGAATTACAGAAATAGTTTTCAAAGCTCTCAATACTCTGAAAGTTCGAAGAGCTGAAACATTGCCTAGGTTTACAAACTCTGTTATATACCTGCAGAATTAAACCAGAGTTAATGGCACCGTTGGGGTCACCCTCCTTTGCATAAATTGTCTGCTTGTAGGAAACAGCTTGTGATTTAAAACGCTTCAGAATCGGCATTGAAAAGAGAGAGAGAGACAAAGTTGCAGAGGCAAAACACAGTTTAAGTCTCTCCGCTCCGCAACCAGCTTGCCCAGGTACACGGCTGGATACCCATCCTCACCAAGAATCACGGAGTGTCCTGAGCTGGAAGGGACCCACAGGGATCATCCAGTCCAACCCCAGGCCCTGCACAGACACCCCAACAATCCCACCCTGGGCATCCCTGGGAGCGTTGTTCAAACGCTCCTGGAGCTCTGGCAGCCTCGGGGCCGTGCCCATTCCCTGGGGAGCCTGGGCAGTGCCCAGCACCCTCTGGGGGAAGAGCCTTTCCCTGATCTCCAACCTAACCCTCCCCTGACACAGCTCCAGCCGCTCCCTCGTGTCCTGCCACTGGTCACAGGGAGCAGAGATCGGAGCTGCCCCTCGGGATGAAGCTGCAGCCCCCAGTGAGTCTCCCCTCAGTCTCTCCTCCAGCTGAACAGACCCAGTGCCCTCAGCCACTCCTCCAGACCCTCCCCATCCCCTTTTCCCTGATTTGGACCCCCTCCAACAGCTTTAGATGTTTTTTATACTGTGGTGCCCCAAACTCCACACAGTCCTATGGAGAACTCGAAACTTTGCCATCTCTGCACAAGAAGGCAATTGTAAAAGTGTCGAATATTTGAGGAGACTTGGTGACATCACCCTGAGCAACCTGGTCTAGTGGGAGGTGTCCCTGCCCATGGCAAGGGGTGGAACTGGATGAGCTTTAAGGTCCCTCCCAATCCAAACCATTCCATGATTCCGTGATTGTACGATCACCTCAGATCAGGGGTTTCAGGTATATTCGCTTCACTTCATGTTTTTAAGAAAACATAATCATCTTCTGCTTTGATTAACATCCTCCAATTTAATTAGCATCCTTCATTTTAATTAGCATCCTCAATTTTTAATCCTTTCTGCTCCAGTGTCTGCCTGTGAGCCACAGGAAGGTTTGATTCTCCCCTTTTTACAAGCGGATAAACCCAAGATAACACAGGGGAGAAGAGGCTTGGAGCAAAGTAACAGGGTTAAATTTTACCCCAGCTTAGAGAATATTTCCTCTGTGCTGCGTGGGGAGAAACTCGGTATGAAAAAGCAAAGAAATGGTCAATATTCAAGATTTGTCCTGGTGCAGAAAGGCCTCAAGGGCTTCAAAAAACTCAGACCCTCTTAGTGGGGTTTAAATAATGCCCTCGACACAAAAAGGATCGTACCAGAGCACACAGGCAAAGCCTGGCCTCTGGAAAGGAGAGGGTTACGGAGACCAGTGAGGGATTTAGGACATTCCTTGCAGACCAATGCCCTTGGGCCCTTTAAAGCTGGTGGGATGATATTTGGTAATTTCTGGAGAAATAAAGGAATTGCCAATTCCCAGGTCGGATTCGGTCTGTGTGAACCCACACTGGGTGTTCACGCTGGGCACAGCAGATCCCCGACTGCTCTGAAGTAAAATAAAGTGTTGGGGAGCTGCCGGTTATTGGCTTTTCATGGACAATGTTCAACCCTTTGCATATAATTTAAGTAAACAACTAAAAGGTAAGTAGAAAAAAAGCAGAAACTCAGGAAACTCAACAAACTCGGGTGCAGAATCCAGCGAAATATGATTAAAGCATTTTACTTCAATTCAAGTGCTCTGAACCCTTGGAAATCCAGCTCCTGAGCCTTCCTCTGTGGTCCCTGTTCCATCAGACACTGGTGAATATGGGAGCCCAACCACGCCACATGCGATACTCCAAAAATAAGTGTAAAAGGGCAAAAATATTTCTTCCACCAGCAACTCGGAGTGACAAGGACCTGGTTTCCATCAGCGGGGCTAAGCCTGAGCCAGGATCAACTCAGGGCAATATGGAAAAAACCAGGAATTTAGGGTGTATCTCCTGATGTGACTCAGACGTGCCCAGGATCCTCAGTATCAGCCCAGTCCAGCACAAGAGAAAAGAAGGAGGAAGGAAAATCAAGTGTCTCCTTTCTGACATGGGAAACGGGTTAATAACCACTCCTTATTAACAGGTTATTAATGGGTTATTAGTGGGTTAATCACAGTCCAACCTCCAGTCACAGCCCAAGGGGGAAGGAGTGGTAGGGACTGGAATTTAAAGATATTTGGTTCCTACGCTGATCTGCCCCTCTGCAACGTGAACCACCTAAAATCTTGTATTAATCAAGGCAATTTTCAGAAAATCCTATTTTCTGCAGCAGCAGCTCCACTAACTCCGTGTTTGCTGTTGCAGTTTAGAGCTGAAATCCCATCAGGCTAAAGCTTTCCTTGGAAAAATCAAGACAGAAACTTTGCGGGGGTTCATTTCAGTTTTCCTTGATCTTCTTTTTCCTTCCAAGCCCACCCCCTTCCTAAGGCCCCGTCCCCTCCCCTTCACACAAATCCCTGGAATAACACAACTTACGCCATCATGATCACGCTGAAATCCAGCCAGTTCCACGGATCCCGCAGGAAGGTGAACCCATCTATACAGAAACCTCTTGCAATGATTTTCACGAGTGATTCAAAGGTATAAATCCCGGTGAATGTGTACCTGCCGCAAGGAAATGTCCTTTTAGTCGTGAAAAAAAGGTGAACCACAGACACTTTTGTCTAAACAAACGGCTCCAAAAGAACGCGTGTTCATGCAAAAAAAAAAAACAACAGGGAGGAACAGGGTCCTCAAGGGAACAAACTCAGCGTTCTGGGAGGTTCTTACAAACACGAGATTTGGTACTTAAGCGCAACAATTCGTACTTACTCCACATTCTTTGACCATTCGGGCGGGTTACTAAAAGTCATGAATACACAGTTGGTCAAAATAGTGCACATAATGATCATGCTAAATACTGTGGGACAAAGTCAAGGAGCAAAGGGACACGTGGTGACTCTTTACATTCCCTTAAGGTCCCCAAAGATCACTGACCGCAGGAAAATTCAACCATTTCCAGGCTGTTCTCTGTGGGCTACAAATAAGGGCTGAGATGCTTCCACCAGCCACGGGAAATAAGATTATTTATATACTATATATGTGTATATATTTTTAATATAGTGTATTACATACAACATCTATAGGCTATATAAACTAAAAATACATCTAAATACATGTATTAGATACAATATTTATATACTACATATTTTTAATATACTGCATTATATATACTTTTTATATACAACCTAACATATTATATACTATGTAACATATATGACTACATAAATAGCATTCTATGTCACCATTCAATAAATTCTACATTTTATATAAATTTAACATACTTTTAAAATCAGTTTTCTATAAATCAGTGCTATGTTTTCCGGTGTGTCTCAGCAATTCAGCTCAGAGGCCTAAATGAAAATGTGTCCCCAGCTATTCAGCGACATCAAAATATCTTGTCTGTTACTGCAGCCCCTGGGAAAGCAGTGCTGAAATCCACAGACACCAGGATTTAGCTTGGAGAAGATCACAGGAGTCTTTCCAAACAGCTCTGCCCCCTCTGTGTGTTCGGGATCTGGTGCTGTAAGCGACTGGTCTGCGGAGCGTTGCAGCACAGCTTCCAAATTAGAAGTTTGAGTGTATTTTAACTACTGAATTGCCGGCAGGGTGGTGAAATCCAGCTGTTTGGCTTCCAAAATTATTTCAGGAGACTCAAACAGACCTCGGATCAAGACCCGGGAGCCTTCAGTAGCGTCTCGGGCTCAGCCTGACAGAGCTACATCCCTCAGCTGCATCCCAGCACACCCAGGGGGAGGAAAGGCCACGAGAAATAACACAGAGCCGAAGAAAACATTCCCAAGTCAACTCTGAAAAGATGGAAAAGCTTTTCCTCCGTCTGAGATACTGGAAGGGAGATTACAGAAGCCTCCAAACCGTGTGAATGTGTTTCCATTTTAGAGCCATTTTCTAAAAATAAATAAATAAACAGGGTGAAGCAGCTCAGTCAATAAAATACATTATTTTTCTCCTAATAACACCATCAGATGATGCTTCCAAAGCTCCCTGAGCCCTGCAATGGGACATTTTGGAAGAGCTTTGCCATTAGAAGGATGTTTTAGAGATGCCAGAAGAGCAAGAAATTAGTCAGTGTCTAATTACAGACAAGATGGCTGTGGCTTGTTCTCCAGATAATAATTCTATTTATTTCTATATAATATTTTAGTATTTAATTACATTTTAATTCAATTTAATCATTTCAGTAGCTCTTAAAGCCTAGCTCTCCTTCACACAAAGCACAACCTTAAGTCCTATCTGTTCCAAAACTCATCCATGTGTGTGCACTGAGGGAAGAACAGGGAAAATAAAGAAGTTCCCTTCCTTGGATGTGGCTAAAGAAGTGCTTTTTCATCCAGTAAAACCAGGATTTAGTGTACATTCTGAGGCCAACCCACACCTCCAGGTGCAGGACTGGCATTCATCTATGTGAACTGAGCAAAAGACAACAGGTAAGAGATTTTCAGTGACTACACGAAGGCAAAGGTAACTCAGTAATAAAAAGGATATGAATGTATCAAAATTTTAATAGCTATTCTTCTAAACAGATTAAAAGGACTTAAAATGTACAAGGCAGGTGTGGCACTAAATCGGAAGAGTGTTTTCCCTCTGTTTAGTACTACAAAGGTCTGCAGAGAAAAAAAGAAAGAGAGAGAGAGTTAATGCAGGAAAATCAGAGCAGGAATTGTACAAAACAGACAAACAACTTCCAGGGTAAAAAATAGCATTTTCTGCTTTTTTTTTTTTGTTTGAATAATCTCCTTTATTAAGCTCCCGTTAGGGTACGACACACCCACCAGGACACCATGGGTAATCCTGCTCCAAACACCCATTTCCCTAGAGACAGGGCAGAGGCCAAACCTCCCACCCAAGCCCCGCTTCCCTTCACTGTCATTCCTTCCTCAGGGATGAGAACCCAGGTCCCGAGCGCCTCAGGACCAGACCTGAGGAGCAGATCTCCCAGCCCCAATTCACGGCACAGCGCTGGCACAGCCCGTGCCTCCTTCCCCAATTACCACAACAAACCCCGCTGTGGCAAAGACCTCACCTGGAAAGAGACACCGACAGGTAAACAGGAAGGAAATGTGGTGGCAGAGTCCCCCAGCCCAACGGGTCACCCACCATCCCCAGCGCCCACCCCCGTGCTGCACCCACCCTCAGCACAGCCCCGGCTCTCGCTGCTTTTCATTGCAGAGATCTTTAAGGTGTGAGGTTCATTTTGATGCCATGATGATTTTTTGCTTTTTCATATACCCCTCTCATATACCCTTCCACACACCCTTTTACACAGCTTTGCATGCATCCTTAGTGCTTTTAGCCCGCACACTTGTAATTCCCCAGCTCTGATAACCAGCCTAGACCCAAAGTTCCGTTAAGCCGGGAGACCGAACATCTTGAAAACCTTGAAGTTGGGTCAGAAAGCCCCAGACAGCAAGGTCCTCTCCAGAACACATTCTGTAAACCAAGACAGGCCCATCCAGGGGGAACATTCCTCAGGACGGGGGCTTCTCTTGAGCCTCTCATCGGGGAATCTTTGACAGATATGCTAATTTGCAAGGTCTATAACTGTATACATGAATTATCGTGTGCGTGCATCTTGGGGTGGGCATCCTGGTGTGCATCTTTCGGGTGCGCACTTTCGGTGTGCGTTCGGGGGTGCTTTCTACCTGGATGTGCTGCACCAGAGGATCCTTAAATAAATACCGAGGTAAAACCCTTTTTCCCCTCTAACTGTGTTTGGCTTTTATTTCTAAGCCCAGGGAAAGGCATCATCTCCTTATGAAGAACCTGTGGAATGATCCGTGTGAACGAGGGGCAGAATCCTGCTGGTCCATCTCCCTGCAGGGAGCGCGCGGAGCACCAGGAGCAGCACGGGCAAGCTGGGTCTGTGGGTGCTTCACACCAGCGCACCCAAAGCACCCACCACCCGACTCGGAGGGGAAAAAAGCAATTTGTGTGCAATGAGAAGCCAAAGCCCTTTCCCTGGCAGCATTTATCCCATTTTTATCCTCTCCAGGATGGCCCCAGAGTGCAGCCGGACTCAGTCCCGTCTCCAAGCCCCGGCTGGCACAGCCCCGAGCTCACACAGCCCAACCCTAGGGAATCCACGAGGGCTCTCTGCCAACACACGCTTCCCCAGGAGACTCACTCTTAGGAAATTTGTCATTTCCATCCTCGTCAATGAAACAACGTCTCTGAGCTCGTTTGGCTAAATTAGACCATTGAGCAGTAAATTATTTGCAAAGGAAATCAAAATCAGATTGTGGTTCAGCATCGAGAGAGGAAGGTTCGTTAGCAGAACCACTAATGCATCCCCACCAAAAGCACTTCAAAGACAGCCCTGGACAGGTCTTAAATTGCGGCATCAAGAATTAATGACCAGATCACCTTGGCATGGAACAACCTTCTAAAAGGCCCAAAGTTTTGCAAAATTGCCATTTCAGAGTGCTCAGGGGACACCCAATTCTAGGAATCAGCTCTCCCCCCTTCCCTGGCACCACAAACTTTCCAGGACTTGCATCCTCTTCCTTTTTAAAAAATCTCTTTTTGCTCTGGAGCAAGACACTCATCCCACCAGGGTTCTCATGGGCTCTCCCAACTCTCCCACACCTTCTGAGCAATGAAACCTCCAACACGACTGCGCTGAACATTAGGTGGGACAAGGTGGAGCTGGAAGAAGACGGGAATTTCCCAAACCCCACCGAGCAGTTCCGAGAGGTGGCTCAGTTTCACCGTGTCTCCATTTCCCACGGGAAAAATCCCTGCGCAGGAGCCTGTGCCTGGTTCAGCCAAAGCCAGCAAGCCAGGAGCAAAACCGTCCTTCACCTGGAGATACAGGAACGTGCGTGTGGCTTCGCGGAGGCAGAGCGACCCAAAACTCGGAGCCAGCTACACTCAGCAGGGGCGGGTGGATGGAAACAGCCGCACGCGAGGGTCGGAGCCCTGTGCCTCGGCACGAGGCAGTGACCACACGGAACGCCCACTCTCAGTAGCTCTTTCACAAGGACTGACTCACAAACTTGGCATTGCCTGCTGTCATGTCACAGAACCTCTGAGGTTGAAAAAGACCTCCAAGACCATCGAGTCCCACTTGTGGCCAATCACCCAGCCCAGAGCACTGAGTGCCATGTCCAGTCACTCCTCGGACACCGCCGGGATAGCGACTCCACCACCTCCCTGGGCAGCTCCTTCCAATGCCTGAGCACCCTCTCCTGAAGAAATCGAAGCTTTCATCCCATTGCCTACCAAACATGAACTCCACGTTCTCCCTGCTCTCCTAGTCCCTCACCTGTTATGTGACTGTACCTAAGGCTGTTCTTCGTTTTCTCTCTGTGCTCTGCCCAGATTTCTCCTTTTAGACCACAAAACTTGTTGAATTATTCCTGCCTGTAAAGCCCATCATCCCTGGGCCTTTCAGCACAACCCTCAGGCCAGTAAGGTGTCCTAATTCCAGTCTGCCCATCGATTACGACAGTTCCGAGATCCACCATCCCCCTGTGTATCCTACAAAATCGGGAGTAAATCTCCACTTGGTCTCATCAGTAGAAAGAAAAGCCCAGAAGCCAAGAAGTGTTTGGCAGTTTAAATCTTCTCTTAGTTTTCCGTTCTGCTGCTGACATATTAAAACTCCATTTCAAAATGGCTGCAAGCTCTTAAAACATTTTCTGGATCTGGGCCAAGAACATCCTTAAGAGCTTTTAAGATGTGCTGAAGCAAAGCTCAAAACTCAGAGGAAGGTGGTACCTGGAAGAAGGCATTTTGCAGTCAGTTTAAGAGATGGTTGTGCCTGGTTGGACTTCCCAAAGTCTCTGTTTGTTGTTAGAGCTGTGAAAAAACTCCACCCGCTTTCGTTTCCTTCAAGTCATCAGGACCCGCCAAAACCTTGGAAATAGGTCTGATAAAAAGAAGGAAGGTCCCGGAAGATAAATTCTCTAAATCAATCTGCAAAACGACGATTGCACTCGAGAGCGCAACAGAACCGACTCAGGGATGGCAAGAATCATTCCAGCTCCAGGAAGGTTTAAAACATTCTTGCTTCCTGCAGGTTTTCCACTGAGCAGCTCTGCAATGGCTGAGGAGTGAGGGGGAGTGGGCAGGAGATTTCAGAAGAAAACAGCTTTAGGAACAGCCTCAGAACATATGGAAGCACATTCCCACAGCAGTAACACGATGACGGCCCTGACGCTCGATGCTGAGCAGGGGAGAGCGATGACTTCCTGGCGACACCCTGAGCGAGGCTCTGGAGCTGCCGGGAAACGAACTCACAGGAAACTCGGGCACCCTGTGGACTGAAGAATTATAGACACAAGTCCTGAGAGCAGCCCTGGGGAGAAGGGTTTCAGGTGCTGGTGGGGGAGAGCTGGACATGCCCCAGGAACCCCCCGAGCCTGGGCTGAGCCCCCAGTGTGGGCAGCAGGGGAGGGGGGCTCTGCCCCTGTCCAGTGAGACCCCACCTGCAGAGCCGGAGAAGAGAAGCTTTGGGTGATCGAATTGTGGCCGTCCAGTGCCTGAAGGAGCTGCAGGAAAGATGGAGAGAGACCATTTACAAGGGCCTGGGGTGCCAGGACAAGGGGCAATGGCTTCAAACTGCCAGGATAAGATGGGACATTGGGAAGGAATTCCTCCCTGTGAGGGTGGTGAAGCCCTGGCACAGTTGCCCAGAGAAGCTGGGGCTGCTCCTGGACCCCTGGAAGTGTCCAAGGCCAGGCTGGACGGGGCTTGGAGCACCCTGGGATAGTGAAAAGTGACCCTTCCATGGCAGGGGTGGAACGGGATGGGCTTTAAGGTTCCTTCCAACCAAAACCATTCTATGATTCTACAGTATACAGAATTAAACACCAGTGCAAAATATTTTTCAAGTCTGTTTTGGCTCACAGAGTCACATTTTCTAATACAGAAACATTTTTTATCCATATCCATTATTTAATATCTATTTTCCCATTTCCCCCAAAAGGGGACATATTTCTTCTTTCTTAGTAACTTATTCTTCACCACTGAAAAGCTTGTGGGGGAAAAACGTATCAGCCACGTTTTGCTCTTGCCTTAACCTCTTGTTTTACATCCAAAAGTAGAAAAATTCATTTTTTTTTTTAATTTATCAAATAAAACATTCCTGAAAGACATATTTAAAAAGAATAGGCAGGTCAACATGGAGTATTAAGAAACTGATACTGATTTTTAAGTTTTAATGACGTCACAATCTGCCTGTGCAAGGAAATCCACTCTGCCTCCGGGCCAGAAATGATTCTCCACCCTTCTCCCCATCACGAGTGGGCTGCAGTTATTTAGGGGATGGGAGCTTCAGCAGAGATTCCCTCGCCTCCCAGACCACGGACCAGGAACTCGGCGCTCCCTGATCCCAGCTCTGCATGCCTGGATCCACAGCACCAACAGCCGCACACAGCCAGCGGCTCCATCACACTCTGCCTTCCCTCCAGCACCTGGAGAGGACTGCAGACAACAACTGCCAGGGAATCCAATCTCCTTTCTTCACCCTTTTCCTTTCACACTCCCTTTTCCTGCTCCTTTGAAGCCAACTGGAGAGATAGAGTGGAAGAAAAAACACCCTTAAGCACTCAAGATCTGGAAAAGGTAATGAGATTCTGGAAATAAGAATAAAAAGCTGATTTTTGAGACGGTTCCGACTCTTTCCTCTGTTTTGGTGACCTCACTGAAATGCAAACCCATGAATGGTGCCGTGCCCTTGCAGAGTCACCACCTCTCCCCGCAGACATCACAGGCGAAGGCTCCCGAGGCACATTCCAGAGCCAGACGTGCCTCCCGCAGCTGGTCCCTCGCATCCCTGTGATTTTCCTGGGCCAAGGTGACATTCTGGACCCAGAGGGCCAGTTTCCAAACCTGGCATGTGACTTGACAAAGCTGCAAGTCACTCCCTTGGCACAAAGGCTCTGGAGAGATCCTCAGGTGCTCCTCTGGCAGCCGTAGGTGACCTCAGACACCCCAGCCTCAGATCTCACGGCTGTATGGACAGTCTTCCTTTTTCCACTGAGATCCATCCACCCAAACTCATCCACAATCTCAGCTCACAGAACATCCAGGGACCTTCTGCTGCCTCCTAAGCGGAGCCTTTGCAGAAGCACGAGCACCTTCGCCTCATTCTGTAGCGAGGATGAGATTCCTGCCGAGGGAAATGGAAGGTGCTCGAGGAAAACGGCCACAGCCTGGCCAACACCGTGTTCAGTGGGATGGAACGGGGTGAGGAGCTGTTTAGCAGGAGGGATGGGCTGGGCCACAAATGGATCAGAAGGAAAGAGAGGTGCAGAAGACGGAAAAACATTCAAAAAGGGAAATCCTGGTAAGGTTGTAGGAATGGAAGAGGAAGAGGGTCCTGATGTCTTGTTTAATAAACACTGAAGGAGGTAAGGCCATGAGGCTGCTCTGCTCCCACTGGCTGCTCACACAGGGAGCTTTCCTGAATTTTGTTTGTACGCGTGAACAAGGAAGTTCATGAACCTGCCTTATGAACATTTTAATCGAAATGTTTTGGGTTTCCACAAAAAAACGGGCAAGTATTGCTCCTACCTTGTGCTTGAGGCCAGGAATTGGAAGGCCATTACAAGTTGTACAACAAGGAATCATGAAAAAATTCTTTCTGGTCCTTACACAGAGACAAAAAGGAGCTAAAGCAGCTCCCAAACCTGCTACCTGTGAGCAAAGGGATTCCAGCTTCTCCTCAGAGTCACGGCTTACCCCTCACTTCAAGACGCTGAGGGGCTAGAATGTGTCCAGAGCTGGGAACCTGGGGCACAAGGAGTGACTGAGGGAGCTGGGGGGGCTCAGCCTGGAGAAAAGGAGGCTCCGGGGGGACTTTCTTCCTCTCCACAACTCTCTGCTCCCAGGGAACAGGGACAGGACAAGAGGAAACGGCCTCAAGCTGTGCCAGGGGAGGTTCAGGTGGGACACCGGGAGGAATTTTTCCATGGAAAGGGTGGTCAGGCATTGGAAGGGGCCGCCCAGGGAGAGTCTCCGTCCCTGGAGGTGGCACTCAGTGCTGGACTGGATGTGGCACTCAGTGCTCTGGGCTGGGTGTCAAGGTGGGGATCAGCCACAGGTTGAACACGATCCTGGGGGTCTTTTCCAACCTCAAGGATTCTGGGATTCTGGAATTCTGTGACTCCCATTCTGCAAATGAAACTGATCAGAGAAAAGAGCAGCACCTTGGACAAAGCCATCGCTGGGCTACGGACCCAGGACTTGTGACTCCCTGTGCCACGGTTCTGTTTCCAGGTCACACTGTTTCTCCTTTAAATATCAGTTTACAGGTGCTGGGAGGTTCAGCTGCTCTGTTAAAATGCAGTTTCAGTTTCCTTAGACAAACCAAGATCACCGTGTCCTCCTGCAGGGAAAAGCAACCAGCTGATTCGTCCCTGTGCACGCTGCAAAAGCAAAGACCTGTGATGCAAAGCCTTCTGGAGAGGGGGAAAAAAAAAAAAATCTTGGAAAACTTCCCGTGATTCAAGCAGATTCGCAATTCCTGATGATTCAGAGAAGGGCCTTTTTTAATGGCCTTAAAAAAAATTCTTTGTGGAAAGTCACCGACTGTTGGAAGCAGCGAGGAGCACCTAAGGCATCGCCACACTGAGACGGACACGGCAGGAAGAGAGCAGCGAGTGCAGTGTTTGTGGGAAGAGCCAGGCCCTGCTCGAGCACGTACGAGGTCAGCAGGGCCGGGTGGGTTTGGCTCCCATCTCCAGAACCTTCCCTCCATCTGGGCCCGCCGAGCAGGCAGGGACTCCACAAGGAATGCGCGGCGCTTCCGGAGATGCGACAGATGCCTTCAGAGAGGGGAACGTAGCTTATTTTTTCCTCTAAGAATGAAAGGTTTATTAATAGCGTTGCGTTGGGAGGCAAATATGGAGACGGATGAAGCAGGAGGGGTAACGGGGTTCCCTCTGCCTCCTGTTTGTGGCGGAATGCTGAGAACCACGGAGCTCTGCCCAGTGCTCCGGAGCACGGCCCTGCCCACTGCCCCTTCAGCACTGCTCGCCTACTTTAGCCAGAAAAAACATTAATCAGCCCAATTCTCCCACAGACACCACCCACTCAACTCCACAGACACAAAGAGGCTTCAGAACTCTCCCAATGGGATCGCAGTGACTTTTCCTAACACCTCTGTGGTGGGTGCAAGGGGTCAAGAAGCCTTGGGAGTTCTCGTGAGGGTGGGGAGGCCCTGGCACAGGGTGCCCGGAGAAGCTGGGGCTGCCCCTGGATCTCCTGGAAGTGTCCAAGGCCAGGCTGGATGAGGCTTGGAGCAGCCTGGGACAGTGGGAGGTGTCCCTGCCCATGGCAGGGGGTGGGACTGGATGACCTTTAAGGTCCCTCCCAACCCAAACCATCCCATAATTCCATGACTCGCTCTCACCAAAACCAGACTGGTTTAATAAAGAGAAAATATTTGTTTAATAAATAAAAAAGCACTCCTGAGGATAACTAAGCTGCCTTCTTCCCACGGCAGCTCCTGGTAATGCATCTCCTGGAGGACCACACCAGCTGGGCACCATGGTGCAACACGCACAGATCCCCAAATTTCACAGCCCTGTTCTGAGTCGGTACCTGCACTCAGCACTCTTGACACAAGAAACCACCATTAAGTTAACCAGTGTAAACGCAGTAAAGAAGGGTCAGTCACACTCATCGTTCCCCAAATTCAGCTGATTTCACGTGAATGATGCCCACTTCTGAGCATGGCACACTTCTGAGCACGGCACAAATGTCCGTCCCGACAAAAACTCATCAAACACCGGTTACCCGTGACACGGATTTCACACGCAGCCAATTCTGCCTGAGTTCTGAACAGCCACATCACAGCTCCTGTCACCCACACAGCCCAATCTGCAGCTCCCCCAGCGGCACAGCTGAGCCTCAGTTGAGATGGTGACTGTCTCAGCTGGCTCAATTAAACTTGTACCAAAGAAAGCAATGGAATTAAACAGTAAAGAACCCCAGTTTTAGCCTTCTAAAAACATCAGTGACCGTGCTCCTCATTCCATCACCAGTGGATCCCTCCCCTTCATCCCCAGCAGAGTTTGCCAACTCGCCGCTCCCCTCACGACACCATTTCTTCAAACACCTCAGCACCCATAAATGCCTCCTGCCACATCACCTTAGCTCCAGACAAATAAAAATTAAGATGAAAGTGAGTTAATTTATCTCCTTTTTTGCCAACATTCTGTGTCCCAGTGCTTCATAGCCATCAACTTCAGACTGAATTCCATGGAAGTGACGAAATACACACTGAAACCCTCACTGTCACCCCTCAATTAAATTTTTCTGATTGCCCTGACGGTTAAAATTGGTACATTAGCACAACTTGAACTACTTTTAGTTTCCAGAGCTTGTTCTCCTAACTCTATCCTTAAAGACCGATCATATCATCTTTATTAAACCTCACAGAAAAATATGTAAGAAAGCAAACCAACCAAACCAACCCCATCCAAGACTCCCTTTCTTTGTCTTCTGTTTAAACCATACCCAAACCTGAAATTTCCCAAGAAAAAGGCGCTTTAGCAACTCCTTTCTCGCAGACTCACTTTCTGGGTCATATAATAAGGGTCAAAGTCCTCCAGTGGCACAGCAACCAGCCCTTTAGGGATGTCCCCGTAGATGAAAGGCAAATTCTTCCCCGCCTCAAGGTCACTGTTTGGTTTTGGTTTGCTGTCTTCATCGTCATCCCGGTGGCTGCTGTCCTGCTTCGAGCGCTGCTTCTTCTTCAGCTCCGCGATGTGTTTCTCGATGTTGGCCAGAGACTCCGGAGTGAAGGGTTTAAAACTCTCGGGGCCTGGTGGTGCGAGCAGCCGCGCTGCCATCTTTTCATCCTGCAGCAGCTTCTTTAGCGATGTTGCACCCCGGGCAGGTCAGCTCTGCGGGGAGCAAACACAGGCACAACGTCAGAAACACACAGAGCGAGCACCACAGGTAACCCTGCTCTTCAAACGCCCACGGAGCGAGGAACAGACCTGCTGCTTTCGTTCCCAAAACAAGCTCCGGGCACGTGCACGCCAAGGCTGGGCACAGCTGAACCCTCCTGTCACTGCCCAAGGAGCCACTTCAACGAGTTCTACGGCTTGTTGGATCTCCCCCAGCCCCACTGGTGGCCACCCTGACTCGGGCCCTCCCGAACACAAACTGCTCTATAAAAAACATTCTGAAAAGCAACTTCATCCTCAAAGCCACTATTTTCCTGCGAAAACAGTTTGACCGGGCACTGCTCTCAGCCAAATCGATTTTTAGACAAAATTCCAAGCCAGCTCAGGTTGGACCAGGTGCTCAGCCTGGTCCAGACAGGGCTGGGTACCGGCACATTCCCCACTCTGCTAACAAGGTGTTTAGCAAAGCACTCCCTGGTACACACAGGAGTAACTTGGGGCTGGGTTTCTGACAGCACCAGCACCGACGTGAGCTGAGTATGCCGAGCATTCCCAAAAAATGCTCCTTGGTGCCCTATGAGGTGCTACCGCAGCTATGAAAAGCTCCCTTAACGACTTCAGCAGTGGAACAAGTGTCCAAGGAGAATTCCGAATGCTCTTTTGGTAGGACCAAGCCCTCACTAGGCTCACCTGCGTCTCCTGCTCTGGAGCACATCACAGCTCTGCGACGGGAAGTCAAATCTCACCCTTTCATTTTACAGACAGAGAATTATATAAAGAAATTCCTCCCCGTGAGAGTGCTGAGGGCCCTGGCACAGGGTGCCCAGAGAAGCTGGGGCTGCCCCTGGATCCCTGGAAGTGTCCAAGGCCAGGGTGGACGGGGCTTGGAGCACCCTAGTCCAGTGGAAGGTGTCCCTGCCCATGGCAGGGGGTGGAACCGGACAATCTTTAAGGTCCCTCCCAACCCAAACCATTCCATGATTCTATCAATTATCAGGGTTTCTATTCATTTGAGGCCATAAAAATGACATAATTTAAAAATACTTCCATCAAGCACAACAGTAATTTCTGAAAGTTAAATTTCTCTGATATTTGGGTTAGACACAGGGTCCTGTTTGCATCAGATACGACACAAATGAAAGAAGAAAAGGGAGGGGTGCAGGGCATAGGCGAGGACAAGCTCCCAGAGCTTCCAGCCTCCAAGGAGCCCAGACCCCCGGCAGGGTTTGCCCCATCCCTCCATGGAGCCCCCTGCGCTCCTCCACCCACTCCCGTGCCAAGCAGAGCTGCGAGGAAGTTCGTTCCCCCGAATCCAGCCGCCCACAAACGCTCTGCAGCTCCGCTCCTCGTGCCAGGCTCTCGCTCCAGAACCAGCAGCAGGAATACGCTGCATTTCTGAGCTGCTGGTACCTCGTCAGGCTGTTCTCACTCCGGGAGGAGGCCAAGGGAGGAGAGGGATGACAGAAACCCTGCACTGATGCAACAGCACTGCAGTGCTGCAGGCTGGAAGAGAACCCAGCCCCGACACGGTGCTCGGGGAGGGACCCAAGCACCAAATCCAAGAGCAAAGGCATAAAAACCATGAGGATATGGCACAGAACGAATCCCAAAGCTAATGGGATAAAGTCCCTCAAGCAAGGAGAAAGATAACCAGTAAGGTCAGATCTTTTAAGGCAACACAAACACAGCATCCAAATAAATATTACAGATCTGGAATCTCTGAAAAGAACGACTTTCAGATTCCTTGGAAACTATGACATAGGGCCGAATTGTTAAAATTCAGCTGTTTCAGCTCGAGGTCAGGCACCCACAGCCTGCCCAGGCCATGAGGACTGTGCTGTATTCACGTGGGAGGAGTTCAGGGAAGCCGGAGCTGTCAGTGAAACGGAGAACCACAACTCTCAGGAGCGCAGTGGGCTTCGGGAACAAACACCGAATAAATAACTGAGTCCTTGGTGAGAATACCTGGAGATCCCAGCCTTCAACACAGCACTTCCAGATCTGGAACACCCAGTGCAAAGTGTTCTGAGGGACCTCAGGTTATCCCTTGCAGCTGCTGTGACACAACCTTTTACACCCTCCGATCCACACAGAAATCTGAAGCTGCACCACGCACGTAGGGTTTAAATGCTGTTTCCAGCTCAGGTTTTATTTGGAGATCCAAAAAACCTGGACTACAGATCTCCCTCCTTATGTAATTCCAGAGCGCAGCAGGGCTAGGATTCTCTTCCTATAAACCTGACTGGGTATTTCTAGAGTAATAATAGTAAAGGCTCAAAAAAGATGGCAGGAAGGGGAGAGAAGAGCCAGTATCTTGGTCACATTATCTCTGAGACATCACCAAATGGCCTGCTGATATTAAGGAAAATTAATTTATTCTATTCTTGCAGCATTTGCATGCATTTAATTACCAAATTTCCCACATACTGTGAAACTATAGAGCAGCATTGGGGATGTGGTCTAATTGAATGGCACAGATAAATATGTAAGGCCTGAATTTAGAAACCGAAGTAGCTCAGGGACACAGCATAAAAAAGGGAAAAAAATGAAGGCACGAAGGAATTTGTGCACAATTACACAACCCACAACTGGAGGCACCGACTCGGCTGACTGGCCATTTAAAGGAAAAAACAAAACCAAACCCAACAAACCAACACCATCCCCCAAATCCGGTTCCCAGCTGCACGTGGCAGCAGTTTCTCCACGTTTCGGCATTTTGGAATTACCTACAGGGCTGTTTCTTGTGTACTATAAAGACGTAACAGTGACCTGAGGGTCTCACTCCTTGGGATGCTCTTGCCTGTCCTGACTTCATTTGTTTTCCCAATAAACTACCCCACATTAAGGTAATGGACAAAATAAGCTGTGTGGCTCAACCTCATCTTCATCAAGGAAGGGAGACATTTCCACAGCTGGGCTGGTCTGGCACTGCCCGGGCTGCTCTGCCTGGCAAAGCTTCTGGAGACTGAAAATCTTGTAAATGTTATTTTCCGACCAGGAACGGTCCTGCTGGGATATCAGGAATTGATATGGATACATGCTAGGATTTATTTCGGCCCTTCCCACATCATGTTTTTCAACCTCGAACAAGAGGAACGTTCTGAAATTTGTGACAGAGACTCGGCGTCCAGGTGAATTAGGGAAGAGGGCGTGTGGGTTATCCACGGAAAACTGCACTGGGAACAACACCACGCTGCCAAGATCAGCGGTGACAGAGACTCAGCACCCAGGCCAGTTGCAGAAGAGGGTGACGGGGTTAGGGACCCATGGGTACCTGCCCTGGGAATGACACTGCACTGCTGCTCCCAGCCCCAGGGAGCCAGGAATTCGTCCTGGGAACTTGGATTTGGGGGCACACAACACACGCATTGTTCAGGTGCCAAAGATTTTCCACCAGAAACTGCTGCACTGAGGTGCCCAGTTGCTAAGACTTAATTATTTTTTCTAAATGTTCCCAGCAGTCCATTTACTGGTACATTATGAAATATTCCAATAAATTATTCAAGCTGATCGTCAAAATAAATTAAAAAACACTTTTGAGGCAATTTCCTTGCTTTAATAAATTTCTTCCTTTATTAATTACCAAGATTCAGGCATTCACAGTGTGTCTTTGAGAGAGAGAGACCTTCTGTGTGAATTTTTATATAACCCACATGGACACACGTGGCTCTTGATTCCAACGCGAGGGTTGAGGCAGGAAGGAAAACACGGCGTAGACGAACAGCTCCCTGAAATCCTGCTGCAGGAGAGCCTAAAAAGCTTCAAGCAAACCCAAAATATCCATCCATGGGGAAACGCACGGCTGGAAGTGGCCTTCAGTCTCCAATCCCCATCTGCAGTGAATCCTGTGTTTGGAACAAGCCGATTTTATCAATGAAAAGGGTCAGCGATGTGACCAGCGGCAGCGAAGGAGGGACCCTTCCTTCAGGAAAACTCTCATGGCACCTTTGATGCTATAAAGTGGCAGAAAGAGGAAATGTTTCCATTCCCAAGCGGCATTTACTGCTTGGTGCCGGGTGTTTCCCCACCCTGTGTAAAACCTTGTGGAAGTTCCCGGGTGCTTGGCTCAACATAGAGGTCAAGGGCAGACTTGGGACAGGGCAGGGAAGTGCTCATGGTCTTGAAATGGCCATGGAAGACCTGAACCTGGACAGAAACACCTCTAAAGGTAAAAAAATGAACAGAAATGTACAGAGGAAAGAGAAGAAGCAACTAACAGCAGCAGAAAAATATTAGAATTATAGAATGGTTGAATGGTTTGGGTTTGAAGGGACCTTAAAGCTGATTCTGTTCCACCCCCTGCCATGGGCAGGGGCACCTTCCACCGTCCCAGGTTGCTCCAAGCCCTGCCCAGCCCGGCCTTGAAGACTTGACCACACAGAAAACATATCATTATTTAACAACACTTTACTAAAGACCGATTCCTGCAGGGTCCTCACTCCCTCCCCGCAGCTGTGTGGCTTCAGTAGCATCCCTCAGTAAGTTACAAGGACCAGAACTAGTTAATCCCAGTTAATTAATTAATCCCCAGTTCCCTATGCTGTCGTTACTCAAGGCCGACTCGTGTTTATCTCCAAACTCACACAGAACTTGGAGGTTCACAAACTAAACAGCCTGAAGTGCTTCAACTTCCCCCTTCTACATTCCAACTTCTGAACAAAGAACTGTTCAAAATAGCTTTTGTGCGAGAGTTCAGCCACTAACCCAAATTTAATGCCTTGTTCGGTTCATTCAGCCCATCCACGACCCATAAAACAGGAGTCAGGGAATGGTTATTTTACACCATAATTTTGGGGGAATTAGTTTCTTGTTGTGGAGCACTCAGATGGTTTGAGTACAAAAGGGACAAATACGAAAGGGGGGGGAATAAATAACTCCCTTCCAGTGCTCTGTTAAAACGTGGTTCTTGGAATTTCTGCCATGTGCTGGAACACAACCCAGGTTTCCTTATGGAGCGACGCTGTTTTCTTCCCTCCCAATCACCCCCTGAGTATCTGCTCAGACAAACATCTCCCTCCGCTAATGCCAGTTATTCCTGGTTGTCTTGACGTCGCCGTCCTGCGACCGATTTCGCTCAACAGCCAAGAAAAAGTTCATCTCCCACTGGAAACACCACTGGAATGGCCACATTTGTCATTCAACCTCATGTTTCCAGAGCATCTTCCCACCTGGGTGACAGAGATCTCACACTGAGGAGCAGCTGAGGGGGTTCAGCCTGGAGAAAGGGGGGCTCAGGGGAGACTTTCTCGCTCTCCACAACTCACTGCTCCCTTCTCCAGCAATGAAGGGTTCATTTCCGCAACTTTAAGACCACCTGTATAGTTATTTCTGTAACTTTAATACCACCACCTGGACAGTTCAGCAGTATTCAACAAACATTCCTCTCCAAATCAGCTCTCAGCAGACTTCATTATACACTCCTCACACGTTCCTGCTGGGGCAGACGTACAAGAAGCATGGAATGGGACTTTTAAGAGGGTAGCAAGATCTTTGAATTTTGAAATGGCTCTGTTCAGAAAGGAGCAAAGTCCCAGCTTTGCTACAGCCCAGGCCCCACTGGCTGCTCTTTCTCCTCAAAATCTCCCATCTGCTGGAGTGCTCCATTAGGCAGGAGCAACAGTTCTAGGACAAAGCCGAGGGAAGGGAAGGCAGAAGTTGCTCTAACTTTGGAACAGCATTTCAAGACAGAATCACTGAGGTTGGAAAAGCCCTCCAAGTTCGAGTCCAACCTGTGCCCGATCCCCACCTTGTCACCCAGCCCAGAGGACTGAGTGCCACGTCCAGTCATTCTCTGGACACCTCCAGGGATGGGGACTCCACCAGTCTCTGGAGAGCCCCTTCCTGACCACTCTTTCTGTGAAGAAATCCCTCCTGAAAAGGAGATGGTCTTGACTAAGCCAGAAGAACATGTGAAGTGTTAAAAGCCAGACTGGAACCCGAGCTAACGTCAGGGAGGTTTTGTAATACTCCTGCAGCAGGAAGACACTTCTTCCCTACTTGTATTCTCCACCTCTGCAAAGAAATGGGATAACGAGGCACAGAGGGGACAGTCCAAGCATTTAGTCATTCCTGAACCCCACCAGATTCCGGCCAACGGTCCCACAATGACCAGCTCTCCACCCCACCATCACCAACGTGAGCCATCACACGCGTTTCCTCTCTGCGGTTCCTGAAATTATTGCCCCTGTGCTTGTTCCCAACTCGTTTCGTTGTTTTACTGCTCCTGCTCTAACCCAGCCCACTGCTCTGAACTCAACAACAAATTATTGATCCCGGTGTATCTGTCGATGTCAATGGAGTCGCAGCTGCTTCGGGAGAAGGCGATCGATAGTGAAGGGCTACCATGTGACGGCAGGAGCCCACGGAGCCGCACGGCCTCGGGGCCAGCACCGCTCAGCCATTGAAAAACAGCAACTCTCCATCGAGATGGAAACCCGTATCAGGTCATTTTAATGAAAAACACACTCAGGTAGCCCCACCACCAAGCACAGACACGGCAACAAACAGGAGGAAGATGATACCATGATTTATGTTTTGAAGCTACTTCATTTCCACTCAATGCTGACTTTGTTTCTGCTTTATTTAACAGAATGAAGGCACGGCCATGCTCCATTTCCTGAGGCACGTGATCGCTCGCCCTCCTGCCTATTAGAAACCTCCTCCCACCAAACAGCCACAGGATTATACTTGTTCCACTGAGCAGTACAGTATCTATACCATGATCTACATCTAAACCATACATACAAGCTTATATAACTGATTAAATTATCTGTGGTGGGTCCAGGTCCTCCACCCTGGGTGAACAACACTGCAGAAGCACCCAAATGTGTTAAAATGATCAAGTAGCCCTTTGGTCATGTTGTTAATTCGATATAAAACACCAAAGCGAAGAACAGGGACTTTCTAAACACACAAAGGATGGAAAACCCGAGCACTGGAGCTCCGGGAGGCCTTAGGGCAGACCCATCAGCGAAAGGTCCCAACGGAGTGCAGGGGCTCGTTCCTCCGAAAGGCACTAACTCCCCAAGCCTAGGGCTATTTTAGAGATCCCAAACAGTTTCACCAACTTTATGCGACGCCACCTGCTCCTGAAGAACGGCGAGATCGGGAGGGCGGTGATGGGGCCCGAGGGGACAGCAAGGGGCGCGGGGGACGCCGGCTGCGGGCGGGGAGCGGCCCATGGGCCCCTCCAGCCTCGCCCACACCTTCTGCCCCGGGGCACCCGCTGGAGGAACCGGCCCCAGAGCTCACGGAACCTCCATCACCGACACAGGAAAACAGGACCATTTCCAGGCCCCAGCCCTCCAAACCAGGACTGCCCGGGAAGACCACCACTGTCACGCTTTCTTCCCTTTCCGCCTCGAAAGACACCGGCAGGAGGAGGACGGGGACCCCCCCCGCCCCTCCGTTCCTCACAATTAAAGCTTCCCGGTGCGAAAAGAGGACGTCCCGGTCACGGCTCCCGGTGCGGGTGGAATGCTGCAGTGTGCCAGGACCGGGTTACACGTCCACACACAGCACAAAACGGAACCGGAGCCGCGAAACCCGCCCCACCTGCGCGGCCCCTCGGGGCGCTCCCGCCGACCGCTGCGACACGGCACGGAGGGGACAAGAATGATCCTCCCACACCTGGGATCACCCTCCAAAATTCAGCTCAGGGCCCGAGGGTCCGGATCCAGCTGCTGCCCCCTCGCACACGCTCCCCTTCCCCAGACTTTCCGACTTCACCCCGGATCATCCGCAGCCGCTGCCGTGGAGCATCTCCCGGTGTCCCCACCCCCACATCAGCTGGGCATCAGTTTGCACCAGAACGCAGGGGGAGGGGAGGAAGACACCCAGATTTTTAATAGAAAAACCTCGTGAATGTGCAATTCCCTCCCAGCAGGAAGGGAAAAAATAATATAAACCAAATCTGCCCTCACCATCCCCCCAAAATCCGTGGCGGAAGGAAAGAGGGAAGGAAGAGCCACAACCGCGATGCTGACCCAACATCTGGGTCAGCTGGAACACCAAGGCTGCCCCAAGCATCCCCCTGCCCGCCTCTCCCCCCACAAAAAAAACCCCTATTCTCCAAGATCCCCCTCTCTGCATGCCGAGCGGTGGGAGCAGGGGGTGGTGGAGGGATAGAGTAGCGCTGCAGCGAGGGCCGAGGGGGAAGGGACATGGACGAGAACTCGGGTTCTCCCTTCCTACAATGCAAAGAGCACGGCCCCGAATTTGGGGCGTGGGAGGAGGGTCCCGGGGGCCCCCCAGGTTGTGGGGTGGAGCGGGGGTGGAAGGGGGACGGAGAGAGGGATGGAGAGAGGGATGCAGGAATAGAGGGAAGGATGGAAGGATGGAAGGATGGAAGGATGGATTGCAGCTCTGCTTATCAGAGCACNCTCCCCACCCCGCCGGCTAAGGGCCCCCGATCCCGGGCCCGGCACCGTCCCCCCCCCACTGCCCGCAGGGCCGGGGGCCTCGGGCTGCAGCGGACGGACCCTCCCCGGCCCGGGCAGCGGCTGCCGGAGCCCCGCGGCTGCGGACGGGGCGCGGACGGCAGTGCTGAGTGGGCAGAGAACCGGCCCCTCCGACCCCTTTCCCCGGGCGCGGGGTGACCGGCCATCCACCGGGGGGATGGCTGAGAAGGGGAAAGGTTGCGGGACCCTCCT
>VZTD01005566.1:0-54342 GCA_013397725.1 Rhagologus leucostigma
AGCCCCAGGGCCATTCCTGCAGGAATCAGTCGAGTGCCACCAGAGAAGAAGATCCCCAGCTTAGTGATTTTAAGCTATCTGGTCTCTGGTTTTTATGGATGATCTTTAGACTTATTTGCATTTGGTAAATGTATAAACATGGACATGGCAAAGATGGCAGAAAATCTGTTCAAGTTCAGACACCAATCAGGGCAGGAGCTGCCCTGGGAAACACCTCCCTCTTTGTATTTGAGGAACACCAGGTTTGTTTGAACACTGCCTGGTTGTGTAGGGAGGAGGTCAGAAAGTCCAAGGTGCAACTGGAGCTGAATGTGGCAAGGAGTGAAAATAACAAGAAGGGCTGGTATGGGACTGTCAGCCAGAACAAGAAGGTCAAAAGAAGTGTGTCCGCCCTGAGAAGCAAGACTGGGAAACTGGTAACAATGGACAAGGTGAAGGCAGAGGGACTCAAGAACTTCCTTGCCTCGATTTTCACTGGCAGCCTCTCTTCCTACACCTCTCGAGTGGGTGGATGGCAAGACGGGGCTGGGGGGACCAAAATTCCCCCCACTGTAAGAGAAGATTACATTGCTGACCACTCGAGGAACCCGAACATAAGGGCACCTGATGACCCAAACACCTGGGACCCCCATGAGATGCACCCCAGAGTCCTGAGGGAATTGTTTGACGGAGCTGCCAAGGCTCCATGATACCTGAAAAGTCCTGGCAGTCAGGTGAAGTCACAGTGACTGGGAAAAGGGAAACATTGCACCCACCTTTAAAAAGGACAGACGGGAATCCCCTGGGAGCTACCAACCTGTCAGCCTCAACGCTGTGCCTGGGAAGATCATGGAACAGACCCTCCTAGAAGCTTCTAAGGAAATGAGGGATCCTTCAACAAAAGGTCTGCTCAAAAGAGCTAATTAACAGATGATTAATTTTCCAAGCAAGAATTTTCAGTGTAAGGTAATTCCTCCCCTCCTGCCAGTCCATATCGTTTTCTGTTTGCAAAAGATTAGAAAAAATTATTAAAGCTTCCCATGGGAAATGGTCTGGAATCTTCATCAGTTTTATATTGTGACACTGTGAGGAAAAAGAAAAATTGGCTATCAGAGTTCCTTTCCCTGCAAGGCCTCTTTTTGGAAGGATGAAGTAGGGAAGGAGGAAGGACATGGGCATGGTTTTGGCCAGCTGTAGTTAAAACTGAATTAGCAACTCAGAAATACCGTTTTAGATCAGTCTGGGAAGAGTTTGCCCCTGGGCCATGAAAGCAAACAACATTAATGCACAGACAGGATTTGCAAGACAAGCCCTAATTATGAAAATTATTGCACAGAAGTAATTTTGACAATAGAATCATTTAGTATGGACGTCGATAGCCTACACCAGAACATTTATAAGGACATTTATCAAACTACTGCAGCTTTAGGCACACCCTTCATAGGGAAACATTTGGGAAGGCAGCATAAAGATCTTGCAGATGCAGCTGCTGCCGGAGCAACCAGGGCATTATCTACCACTTGGTGCATTATGATGCTTCATTTCTAAATTATGAAAGGGTGGGTCTATTAACCAAAAAGATTCCCTGTTTTTAAAAATCAGTTGTGAAAGCAAAACCAATCCATGGACACAATTATAGACACACAAAGCATTAAACATTCATATATTTTACCATGGCAATCACTGACTTGAGATAATGGCTTTTTCTTTCCGCAGTTTATACCTTCAGTAAAAATTATGTTGGGCATCACTGGCATGGGATACCCAAACACAAAATCCATTCTTTCACGCCAAATGGATCCATGGCATAAGACCTCCTTCACTGTTACTTGTTTGCGAAGAACATCTGAGGCCAGAAGTTCAAATGGCAAGAAGGCAAAACTGCAAAGAAAGGAATCTATGGACTCGAGGACTGAGTTTTCCACATGCTGGATAAACGTCATGTGGCCTGAGCCGCCCGTATATGTTCTTGGGACGTAGGAAGGCAGCTCTGGGCACTGAGCAACCTGCAAATCCGAACTGCGGGGAAATCCCCGGAGAGAGAAAACAGACGGGACCGAGAGACGCAGAGCCAGGATTTGTCCACATGGTACAAGAGGATCCGTGAGAACAGCGTCGAATTCAGTGCTTTGGAGATACCGCACCAGATCCTCGTTGCGCAGCAAACTGCCGCAGGAGGAGGTGCAGAGATTGGAGATGAGCTGGACTTTTTCAAGGGGAGCGGCAATTCTTTCACGAAAAGGTTTTCCCTCCAAAAGATCATTCCCAAGGGAGCGCACGCGTGCTCTCAGCTCTTCCCTATGTACCGGCACCGGGTACCTTTTGAGGGTGTGATATTCGGATGCCTCCAAGCTCGAGTTCACTTCTGATGCCACGGTGACAATTTGGTGGCCTTTCTGGCTGAGGGCCACCAGCAGCGAGCGCAGGCTGAGCCAGTGACTCTCATCCATGGGCACCACCAGCAGCTTCCCACCGCTGGCTGAGCCCAACAGGGACAGGAAAAGCAGAACGGAGGCTGAGGAGCTGTATTTACCCTCAGGAGCCATGTTCCTAGAAATCCAAACTCTGCTCATCCGCCCCGACCTAGCAGCTTTTAAATACAGCCACAGGCCCCTGCCACATTCCCACATTCCCCCTTAAGGACCCGGCTTTTCCAGCAGAACCCTTCACTGGTAGCCATTCAAGGCACTGATGAAGCATTCAAGTGATAAAAGAATTTGGGTTGGGCAGAACTGGGCTGGGTATGTGAGGCTCCCTTCCGCTTCAATCTGTGCTGATTGATCTAAGATTGAAAAGAAAATCAGGCTTTGCCAAAATAAAACCCCGGGAATGGTGCTGGCACTTGGAAGTAACCAGGCTTGCTGAAGGTAGGTATAAAACGCTTTATTGCTTTCCTTCTTTCTGAGAAGCATTTTACAGCTGTTCTTAAATTCTTGGCGAGTTTATGCTTAAAATTATAAAACTGTGCCACTCTACAGCACAGTATCTGAGTAAGCCCTCAGGAGGAGGCTCTGGGATTTACACACGGCTCAGCGCTGGAGCCAGGAACACCACCAGGTACGAGCTGAATCCACTGGAGCAGCAGACGGGTTTGCATCAGTGAAGGAAAACCACTGAGCTGATGCTGTCACGCACAACACTCCTTGTTGTCATCCTGACCTATCTCTCTCCATCATTTTCTCCTTTCAGGAGCAATAGGAAGAAATCAGGAGTGAATAATCAGTATTTCCACAACAAATATTGCTGCTGGACTACGATCTTTGCCTCCTGAAGGAAAAGAGGAAAAAAAAAAAAAGAGAGAGCCTTGCCTTCAGAGAAGAGTTTGGTTCCAAGCTGGAACTGCTCCATGGCTTTGCCCGCAGGCAGGATGTCCTGCTGCTTTCCCAGAGGATCTGCCTGGCTTTGTCCCTGAGGAGCTGTGAAGCAGCTCTGATGGACGGAACAGACAGGGAAAAGCACTGCCCTGATAAAAGGGGCTCGAGAACAATTTGAAAGAGACTTTCGTGAAAAAGCAGAGCAACAGAAGCAAGCAACTCAGTTGCTGGCATCGGGGAAGTGCGAGGAGTAAAGCAAAGCCCGAGGGTAGGGACGCTCGGCTCTGGGGAAGGTGTAAAAAGCAAATCTCTTTTCTTGTGAAGCTTCGCTCATTCCTGTTCACAAAAGCCTGTGAACTTGAGGGAAGAGTAAGAGAAGAGTGGTGCTAGGCAGGAAGAATCCATTCCCAAGGGCTCTGGGAAGGCTGGCAAGTGAAAAAAGTTCGAGGGAAGAGTTGTTGATTTTCAAGTAGTGTTCACAAAGATAAAACTTTATCCTTTTTAGGAAACCAAGTGATTTTCTGTCGGGAGAGCCGGATGACACTAACTACAGATCCATCACTGCTGAGGAGAGTTCCCTACCCCTTTATCTCCTCTTCCACCCAATCCCTGGCTTCACGTGAGATTTCTACTGACAGCGCAAGCAAGCACAAATACACATCACACGCAGCGAGCAGCTAATGGACATCCTGAGCACCACCGAGCTAATCAGGGGCTTTTTAGACCACAGATTCCCCAGCAACCACCCATCAACGTTTCCCCGTCCATACCGGATGTGTCCTAAAATTGCAGCCGAGGCTTCAGCTGTTTGTCACGGAAGCTGTTAGACCAAAACCTTCACCACAAAATGTGAGCCTTTGACTCAAGAACTGCTGGTGCATAAAAGAGAACACACATGACCCAGTGAGTTATTTTTCCGACTAGATAAGCAGCTAATGGTCTCGAAGAAATATTCTCCTGCCTTTTATGTGAGGCAGTGAATTACTGCAAGAGCTGTTATAATTCACCAGCCCTTTTTGGCATTAATTCCTGCCTGAGGACTTGTGTGCCTGATTTCAGCTGGAATTAAACACAGCGTAGCACATGATGCCCTCACCAAACAAAGTCCCCTTTTGCCAGACCCAAGGAAAGGAGGTGGGAATCACATCTTGTGCTCCTGGCCTGGTTTTTAACGTGGCTTGGCTGTACAGAAAGTCTTAAGCTAAATTATATCCTTAGGCAGAATCCCAGAATGGTTTGGGCTGGAAGGGACCTTAAAGAGCATCCCATTCCCCCCCTGCCATGGGCAGGGACACCTTCCACTGTCCCAGGCTGCTCCAAGCTCCGTCCAACCTGGCCTTGGGCACTGCCAGGGATCCAGAGGCAGCCACAGCTTCTCTGGGCACCCTGTGCCAGGGCCTCCCCACCCTCTTAGGGAAGAATTTCTTCCCAATATCCCATCTAATCCTGTCCTCTGGCAGCTTGAAGCCACTCCCCTTGTCCCATCACTCCAGGCTCTTGTAAATAGTCTCTCTCCAAGAGAGAGATAAGATAACATCCCTATCAAATACCGCACTTGGATCACGCAGGTGTGTGACTGCCACAACCCCTCCCGGCCAGCCACTGACCTGAGATAAGGGCTTCTTCTGTCCACAGTGGATGCCTCCAACGAAAACCATGTTGGGCATGACAGGCATGGGATACTCAAAGACAAAGTCGATTCTCCTCAGCCAGACGGATCCATGACTTAAAAGCTCCATCATTGTCACCGGCTTTTGGAGGAACTCCGAGGCCAGCTCTTCAAACGGAGCATAGGCAATGCTGCAGCCGAAAGACTCGGAAAGGGCAATCAGGAAGTTCCTCACCCTCTCGGAGAACGTCATGTGGTCCGTGTAGATCGAGAACAAGCGCGGGACGTAGGACGGCGGGTCCGGGCTCTGAGCCGCGTGAACGTCCATGGCACACGGAATCATCCGCAGGAAGAAAACACTGGGGATGGAGAAGTGCTGGGCGATGATCTGCCCACAAGGCGACACAGGATCCGTGAATAGGACATCGAAGTGACTGTCTCCGATGTACTTCATCAGCTCCTGGTTGTACAGCAAGGACCTGCAGGAAGCTTGGAACATGGCCCCGCTCTTCCGGTAATCTTGCAAAAGCTTCCAGAATCTCACCAGGAAAGGCTCTTGGCTGAAACATCTTGCAGCAGTGGAGTGTATGTGTTCTTTCATATCCTCCTTCTTGAACGGCACAGGGTAGGTTTTCATCTCGTAGAAATCCGAGGAGTCGATCAGGACCGTGCTGTCCGGCGCGACCACCACGATTTCGTGCCCTCTCTTGCTCAGCTCGACCAGCACTTTTCTCATGCTGAGCCAGTGGCTGCCCTCCATGGGGATCACCAGCAGCTTCCCGGCGGCGGCCGGGCTCAGGAGGCACAGGAAGGGGAGAAACAGTGCCACCAGCATGGTGTGGGCTGTGTAGAGAGGAACCCTGGCACGAGAGAGGCCGCGGTGCTTTGCCGGCTTTTGTAGCCGTGCTCCACCTCTGCCCGTCTGACTCACCTCCCACTTTGGGTCCTCACACATTTGCACGCAACAAGGTCACGGCAAGCAGTAAATCATGATGAAAGGTTCAGAGCAGGTTCGGACGTCAAAGGTGGCTTTGTGTGAGCCAGGGAAGGTGTGTCACCTTCACACACACCAAGGTACAGTTGCTGGCTCAATGCCACCTTCTTTCCCTCGGCAGGACTCCAGTTTTGTGGCACTTCTTGCCACCAGCCCGCCACCCCCAAGGCCTGGTGACAAAATGCACGGAAAGTCCATGGGGAAAAATGCACCCACAGAGTGGGTGGGCAGAAACACTGCTGACCACGCATGGGAGGACTGTGCCTATAAGGAGAGCACTGAAAGGACCCTTTTCCATCACGGACACTGAAGGCTGACAGAGTTGTCACAGACTGAGGTAATTTAGCATTTTTTAAAAGCATTTTCTTTTCTAATGAAGCCGATGCAGGTTGTACAGTGAAACATAACTTACAGTAAAGATAAATAAGAGAAATCAGTGTTGTAATACCCGGATTTTGAGTTGGTTTTTTTTATCAGTAGCCAAACCAGTTGGCACCCCTGAGAAAAATTAATTTTTCTTATGTAAACTTGCATTTTTTCGAAGATAAGCAGCCAACAGAAAATCTTTCCTCATCCTTCCATATAACTTTCATCTAACCCCTTATCCTATCAGGTATAAAATGAAGTTGCAAAACAGCAGTTCACCCTTGTACCCCAGATAACAAAAACCAACTACACCTTTCACAAAGTCATTAATCGTTCACGGCCAGTGAAGGGTCAGTTCATGACCAGCGTTGGGGTCAGTTCATGATCCCAACCCTGTGTGTCCACATCTTTCTGGGTTATAAGTTGCTGGGGGTTTAATGCTGGTGATAACCTCTCATAAAAGTTTATAAGCAGGTGAATATGGGAAACACTTTCCTACTCCGGGGCTCTACATTTCCTATTCCGGGCTCTACATCCTTGCTGGAGCTTTCTTTCCCATGCAGTTTCTGCATGTTCCTTCCCAAGCCTGGTGGGAAGGCTTGGATTTTGGTGAGAACCTGCCCTCCAGAAGGAGCAGCAGCCACTCCATCCCCCCACGCTGATCCCATACTGGTAGTTTACAACCTGGATTATCTTAATGGGAATTTTCCAACAGCTCAGAGGAAGGAGATGCACAGAAAAGGGGCCACAACCTCAGACAAGGCTGCCAACGAACACTGGAAGGGCGGTACACAAAAGCCCAAAGAGAAATTTAGGGAAGATATCCATACCCAGAAAAGCTTAAAACCTAATTCAATAACCTGCAAAAGAAGGGGAGGATGGAACTGAAAGAGGATGTCTTTTGGGGGTTAGATACCGACACCTTGAAAAAAAAGGCAGATGGAAAGGAATCGATCTGGTTGATGGCTGTGATAGAAAATAGGTAAAATCTTCAGTCCTATAACCTTCACTGTGGATGAAAGGAGAAGGGATGTATGGAAGTGTGGACAGACAGCCCACGAGACACCTGGGAAAGGAGGACACCAAAATTCTTCAGTTCAACTAAAGAGCTTATCGTTTCCATAAAAGCTACACGTCACTTAAATTGTCCTAACTAAGCCTGATAAGGCTTTAGGTTTGCCAGGATGTGATATAATCTGAATGCTGGGTATTAGGAAATAACATTTCTGCAGGATTTCTCTCCTTAAACACCAAGCTGTTGTCAGTCAGGATTTGATGTAAGGATGTGAGTGACATCCCTTGCCCAGGATGGCAGGGGGTTGGAATGAGATCATCTTGAAGGTCCCTTCCAACCCAAACCGTTCTGCCATTCTATGATACATTTATATTTTTGCCTTTTCAATATAAAAACCAAAGTAAAATTTGGTACCTGAGACAGCTTTTTCTTCTGAGCACAGTTAATCCCTCCGATAAAAGCCATGTTTGGCATCACCGGTCTCGGGAACTCAAACACAAAATCGTATCTCATCAGCCAGAAAGACGCACGGCTCAGGAGTTCTGTCGCCGTCACTTTCTTTTTGAAAACCTCATATGCGAGTTCTTCAAAGTTATCATAGATAGGCTTACAGTAAAAGAGCTCCAGCAGATCGACCAGCATGTTCTTCACCCTTTGGGAAAATGTCATGCTGTCTGAATTATCCAAGAACAGCCTGGGGATATAGGAAGGGGGGCTTGGACACTGGGTAGCAGCAGAATCCATTCCACAGGGGAAGCCCCGCAGGAAGTAGACGGAAGGAACGGAAAGGTACTCAGCCACCAGGGGCCCACACATCAGGATGGGATCCGTGAAAACCACGTCGAATTTGCTCTCTTTCAAGTACTCCATCAGCTCCTCGTTCTGCAGAAGGCTCTTACAGTTGGTGAAAAAGACCGAGGAGATTTCTATCGTGCTTTGATACGCGGTAAGAACAACATTCAGAACAGACTGCTCAATAAAATGAGCATTAACATAGGTCTTGAGCATTTCATCCAAGTACTCGTCTGTGTAAGGTATTGGATACACTTTCACTGTGTAATTCTGAGGCCCCTTTGACTTCATGTACAGACTGGTTGAGGGTACAACCACAACAGCTTCGTGCCCCTTTTGCTGCAGTTTCTCCACTACTGGGCGCATGCTGAGCCAGTGACTCCCATCCTGAGGTACCACCAGGATCTTCCCACCTTCAGCCAGGGTTAAAGACGATGTCAGGAGGAGAAATAGCCATGTACCTCGGTACAAAAGAGCCATTTCGGTGGCAGCGAACCAGAGGGTTCTGCTCTGGAGGGATCCACGCAATCCTTTATATGACAGTCCATGCAAACTAAGCAGGGAATTTATTGGCTGCAGTAATTACTATTTAACTTCCCCATACGGTTGCGGTGAGCCTGTGATGTTGCCTGTGTTCTTGGAAGGGAAGCCGTGTCCTTAGAAAAACATCTGTACTCTGTTAATGTGTAAGCTTGGAAGTCTGTCAGTGCATGACACTAAGAGCAGGGGTGTCATGTTGTAGCAATAACTGTGGTTAAAACCACTGACCTGGTAAATAGTCGGCGAGAAAATAATAAAAATAAACCCAGCAGAATGGATGCAGCACCATTCCTGAGGACACGAGGCTGATGTTAAATTCCCACCCACTGGAAGCAGCCAAAGCTGCAGCTCTTAGGAACATGTCACAGCCACTGGGATGTACCACGCAATCCCAAATCCGAGGAGAACAATCCTGATTGGCCTTTTTTTTCCTCCTGGTACCACACCAAAAAACCGAACTAACTGATGGATTTGGAGCAAACAAAGGGAAAGGAGGCCGGCACAAGGACACAAAGAAGGAGTCTTGGTCTTTGGCTGCTGTCATGAAAACCCTTTTTATGTGTTGGGAGCAAGACAAAATCTAGGAGAAGGTGTGACACCTTTCACTAATCCCACTGACGCGCGCACACACATGGAAAACCCCCACGAGCAAACCAGGCTGCTGAGCCCTCCTCCTCTCACAGACACAGGTAAAGCGAACAACCACATCCAGGTGTCTCCTGGACCTCTTCAGCCATGAGCTCCTTCCCTCTCCCACATTCCCTTCTGAGCAGCCCAGCTAGGATGAGGAGAGATCCCTTCGTGATTAAATTAGCCAGGAATTCAGTGGGTTTGAATCCACTCAGGAGGAGGCACAAACAGCCCCTGAAGTTGACATTTCCTGAGGGAGGAACTGACTGCTGAGGAGTTAGGAATAAAATTAGGTGGTAACAGCCCTGCTTGGGTTTGATTAGGGTGGTGTGACCCCTTGTTTGCTGCCATTCGCTGCAGTTCTCTGGAACCCTGCAGCAAACCGAGGCCCTCAGGGCTTTGCTGCAGGAATGTTTTGTCTTCGTGCGAGTAAAAGCAATGCCAGAGTGAAGTCTTTTGGGTGGTGCTAAGGAAGAAGTCCTTGTGATGAAAAACTGTCATCAGCACAAAGTTTTTCCTGTTCTTTTTATAAGTGGTGGTGGGATTCCCAGCATCCTCAGTCTGGAGAAACAAATCCTTACTGCCCTAGGCAAAAGGATTTGTTGCATTACACTCAGAGGGTGCTGGGACTGCCCTGAGCAGCTCCACTCTGTCACACTGGACATGGAGGAACCACCCTTAGACATGGAAAACCAATTTCTGGAGAGGGCCAGCACAGGAGTGGTGGGAGAGGGCACAGAATGAAAGCAGGAGACTGAAGAGATTTACAAATAATTCCCATTAAATTTCAGGAAATCTGGATGCAAAGGGTTTATCGCCACTGCTGTGACAAGAGCTGACCAAATTAACTTGGAAGTTGCTCCTTGGTGTGTTTTTGCTCTGGACTCGATCTGATTTTCAGTAGCAAAACCAGCTGGCTGAAAACAGCCAACACAAGTTAATTCCCCTTGACTATAACAGAAAAAGTCTCTTGAGAGGGGGGCCACACTTTCTTATGGACTCCGCAAACTCCCTACTTTTTGTACCAGACCAGCAGAGCAAAAACGGTGGGAAAAGTGAGGCAGCAAGAGGAAGGGCGAGAGAAATTAGAGCTAAAGGGAGGACAGACCAAGAAAGGACGAAGTTCTTAGATTAGCTCAGGATCAGCTGAGGTCAGATCTAAGCTGGGTAATTACTATTGAGAAATTTAACAGCCAGGCTCGTTTTTCAAAGCAACAGATAAGTTTATATGTGTATTTTTTTTCATTACGAGTAGCAAAGGGCACCTGGACCCCTCAGCTCTGAAGGGTGTGGTGCTCGTTACCAGCTCCCCTTTTATGTGCAAACAAGGAGCAGAGGAACTGAGGAGTCTGAAGGTGAGAGAGTCAGGTGCCTGCATGGAGGAAAGCCTTCCCCACTGGATACTAAAGGACATCAAGGCTTGGGTGAGCCAGGGCTGCAGGTGTGTTTTCCTCTCAGAAGCGATAGAGCTTGTGTGGGTTATTCCAGGGAGGCTCTTGGAGCTGGCAGAGCGCGATGGAGCAGCTCTCCAGGCTAATCCGTGGAGGGATCCTCGTGTGATTGAACCCAGACCCTTTTCTTGGTGCTAGGCAGTGTCTGGCAAATGCAGGTTGGTGGCTGCTGCCTGGAACCTGCCTGATTCCCCCTTAGGTTTTTCACAGTGTGGTGATACACTGCCTTCAGAGGAAAAACAACCCATAAAAGCAATTATAGGAGTTGGAAAGGAATCGAAATTTTTGTGCGAGCGAGAAGCAAACCACAGAGCAGAGATAATTTCCAGGGCAGCCGTTTCCTAAGCCATAAACAGAAACCTTGTGAGAATGAGAGGATGTGATCCTGAAATTAATGGCTGTATCCTCACAGAAAGGTAACATTTATGGCTGCCCAGGAAACTGGAACTGGAAGATTTCCTAGCCCTAACTTCTGGAGGGAAAATATCAGTTGGTTTGGTGTTTGTAAATCTGATACTCCGACAACCTTTCTAGGTTTTTGTGCATAGACCTCTATCAAATATTGTACGCACGCTGGAGAAGGTGTTCTAATTTAACCAGAAGACAGAGTTCTTGCAGAAGGGGAAACTGAGGCAGCAGCTCCCTCTGATGTGAGGGGATTTTTGTAGAAAGAACCGTGTTTTACAGCTTCCTTCAATATCTCTTCTGTGAAACATGGGAGATGCAGGGAGCGAGAGGAAACTGAAGGGGACAATGAGGTGAACTGCTTGGATAGAGCAGCACTTTCAGGCTGATACATTTTAATTACATCTTTGGAAGGACCAAGGAAGAAATGTCACTTTATCAGAGCTTCCCAGGGTGCTGCTGGCTCTGGCTGGAGGGTTTTAAAACAGGACCTGTGCTCTTAATCCTTGTGCTGGTGAGAAAAAGTTGTTTATTCAGTAGCACTTTTTCTTCACTTGGGTAGCTCCCTACTTAAACCTGGGGTTAGCTGAATGTTTTCAGTTCAGCAGTTGTTTAAATAAGTCCTGGGAGGTTTGGGTTAGAAAAAAACCAGGGAGAACTTTGGAAGGTGGCTGTAGCTTAAATTCCCGAACTTTGCTGGGATCAAATCGTGCTAACTTTGGTTTGCTGAGCTGGCCAAAAAAGCAGCTTTGCATTAACTCCGGCTACAGATGAGATTGATTGTCACCAGCGTGTCTCAGGGCTCACAGTCTGAGTTTATTTGCAATGTCACCCTGAGTCAAGAGACTGCCTCTGATGCCTGCAAGCCTTGTGTTAAACTTCCAGGCACTTGAGGAGTTGGCAACTTGGGATTTCTCTGCCTGTTAATGAAGGTGAAATCCCTGCTGAGACAGATGTCCGTGCAAAGTGCAGGGCAAGAGGAAAGCAGCCTGAGGCAGCTTAGTGAAGGTGTAAATGCCCTTTGTGTTCCCGCAGGCCCAGCCCTGTGGTCTCGTGTTCTCCGGCAACCTCTGCGATGATCCTTACAGAATTTGGGATTGAATTCCCAGCCGGATAAAACACGTAGGGCCAGTTCTGCACAAGCCTGAGCTCCTTCAGCTCAGAGCAGCTCCTCCACAGGAGCACACTGATACAGCAGAGAGGAGCTCTTATCTGGAATGAGACCGCAGTGCCCCGTTCCCCTGCCTGTGGAAAAGTCTGGAGGTGGTGAAACAGAAAGGCCTGTGGGTTCCTTGGCTGAGAAAGAATCTGCATTTTGAATCTCTTGTTCTCTCCCTCTTTCCCACTCATCCTTTTTCTTTTCTTACCTGTTGAGCAACGGGTTCAATCGGCTTTGGGGGAACTGTTTGTTCTTCTCATAGGATTATGTTTCTGAACAGTAATGACCCACCCAGGGCTTTACCAGAGTGTGTTAACAGGCAGATTTCATTTCTCCCCTGTGACTCACTTTACTCTTGTTTACACTCGGCTGCTGGGCACTATTCAAAGTGAAACGGGAGAAATTCCTCTGCTGTCTGTAGAAAACGTAGCTAGAAAAGGAGACTGGAGAAAGGAGAAATACAGAAGATTTTTCCAGGTGTGGAACATGAGGTTTTTCACCTAATGGGAGCGTGAAGAGAGGAGCAGGCAGGGATAAAATGAAGGCAGGATGTCTCTGCCCTTGTAGCAAAGTTACAAACGGTGTGCAGTTCTGAGACCTTCAGGATACAAACGTAAAGACCTACGATGTGCAACCAGCAAGAATTTGCATCTTAAATCTCAAATGAGTGCCCCTCCCCTCTCGTAGCCCAACGTGACAGAATTCCTTAGATATGATATTATTCTAATATTCTAGTTTATAATATTATTCTTTGCCTTATTTATCAAGTTCAAGCCTGTCAAAGAGCGTAAAAGAAATCTGAAAGAGAGGAGGAAAAAGGCCACCCTTTCAGCTCACAGATACCGTGCAGAGATTTCGTGTGGCCACAATTCAGAAACGAGGGAGCAATTTCCTAGGAAAGAGATTTGTGTCTCGCTTTGTGCCCGGAAAGAAATGTCCAGTGTTGTCATTTTAGAGATTACATGGTGACTACCAAAATAGATTTAGATTTCTAGATTCCCTTTAAAACCAACCCAGAAGAATTCTGGTAATGTCAAGGAGTAGGTATGAAAACTTATCTGAGTTCTGCATTCAAGTGTGTTTCACCAAATCCACGATTGTAAGATTATTTCGTGCCATTTCAACATGACGTTTATGTTTCACCCCCACAAAGAGGAGTAACTTAGCACAGACAGCCAGTTTGGAAATAATCTGTCATGAAAATACAGCTAAAGTGAATAAACTGACGCTGATGAGCCTGGAGTTAAAAACAAAAGACGACTCTTGGGTTTTTGGTCAGGTGAAAGAAATATATGTCAGATGCCGTTAAAATGAAATCAAAACTGGATCTGGTTGGTGGATAATACACACTCACTGAGGACAGTAATTTCCATCTGGTAGGTGAAATCCCTTTTTTGTTGGGTTTGTCAGAAAACCCTCATTAATTCAAGTAAGCCTCTATCAAGGTGCTTGGATTTCGGCCTGTGCAAAACAACTGCCCAAACCTGGTTGAATGAAATCATTACCAGAAATTTAAAAAAAAAAANATAGCAGTAAACTTGCTGAAACAACATAACGACTTTTCATTGGAAAATGTACAGTTTGGGAGGAGAAGGAACATTACCTTAGGCAGCGGTTTCTTCTCGGCACAGTTGATCCCCCCAATGAAGACCATGTTGGGCATCACCGGCCTGACGTACTCGAACACAAAGTCAAACCTCAGGATCCAAATGGCAGCGGAGTTCACGAGGTCCGTGAAGGACACGTCCCTCTGGAGAACTTCCGAGGCAACCTTGAGTGCTTCTTTGTAGACACCGTTGCAGTAATTGAGCTCCAGGAGGGAAATCAGGGCGTTTTCCACCCTCTGGAAAAAAGTCATGCGGTCCGAGTTGAAGCTGTAGAGTCTCGGGATGTAGGACAGAGGGCTCGGGCACTGCGGGGCTGCAAAGTGCTGGTTGCAAGGGAATCCCCTCATGAAGAACACAAAGGGCAGGGAGAGATAATGGGCGAGGATGGGCCCGCACATGAATAAAGGGTCCGTCAGGATGGCGTCGAAGCGGCTTTGATTGAGGAACCTCAGGGTCTCCTCGCTGCGGAACATGTCCGTGCACTGCCCAAAGAAGGTGGTGAAAACGTGCACCGAGGCGTCGTACAGTGCCAGGGTGTTCAGGGGGAAAGGCTTGTCCATCAGGCTCGTGGCGACGAATTGCTGAAAGGAGTTATCCAGCTCTTCCAGGGGCTGCGACACCGGGAACGTGACCACCTTGTAGGCCTGTGTCATCTTCATCTGCCAGCTCACCTCGGGAGCGAGCACCACCACCTCGTGTCCTCTCTCGCTCAGCTTCTCCACCACTTTCTGCATGCTCAGCCAGTGGCTTCCCACCATGGGCACCACCAGGAGCTTGCCGCCGTCCGAGAGGCCGGGCAGGAGGAGGAGGATGGAAATCCAGGCACAGCAAAGCCTCAAAGCCATGTTGCTGTGGTTGGAGTAAGGGCTGCGGAAGAGACTTCTCCCGCAGGTGGTAGCCCGAAGATGCTTTGGAAAGCAACTGATGGGTGGATTTATTGTGTTGCGCTCTGTGATAATCCTGTAGTTAATTATTCACTGCTTTCGGCTGTGGGTGGTTTGTTCTTTTGCCTTTTCCCTCCTTCCTTGGAAGGCCAGATTCCGTGACCCTTTCAACGCCGAGTCGTTGCCGTTCAGTGAGCTCCTCAACCTGCTACTCGGATCCCTCAGGACTCCTCGTCCTTGCTGTGTCTCGTGTTTCACCTTGGCCAGGACCCAGGGAGGCAAACTCGGTGTGAACAACTTCCAACCCCGCGGTAACGAAGGAAAACAGCCTCTCTGTTCGGGAGACACGGATCCCGAGATGATTCCTCCAGGGATGGAGCAGGAGATCCTTAAGGCTCTTCCGAGCTGGCAGGAATCTCCTCGGTGCCATGGACACCACGAAGAGGTGCTGAGAGAGGCTGCCCTGGCAGCTGAAGGACAGGTTGTCACTTTACAGAGCTGTTTCCCAGCCTGGGAGGTGGCCCTCAGGTAGCTGAAAAACTCCTCCCCACCAGAAATAAGACAAACACTGAATGTGGTTTAGGTTTCAGACCTGACTCAGCAAAGGAGAAGCTTCAGCACGGACGAGATTTCCCGAGATCCATGAGCCTCACAGCATTGCCATTGATGCCAAAATTAAAAATAATGCGCCCCAGCATACTCAGAGCCATGCAGCCTCCATCCCTCAGGCACACGACTTCTCCCACCTCCCTTTGTACCACGGTCCGTGCAGCAAAATCGACTGCATTGTTTTCCCCATATCAGCTTTACTTATTTTTTCCCCGTTTTACCAATGTCTTTAATTGTTTCTTTATGTGGAGAAACTACTGGGAAAGTGGCAGAGAGCAGTTTTCTTTCAGAAGACAAAATATTTGAGCTTCAGCGTAGGGGGGAGAAGCTCTGAGGTAAAAGTGACTGAAATTCTCTCTGAACCTCTCATTATAAACTGTAAAGGAAAAAACATAATAACAATAACTGCTAAATACGTTGAGATTTTTATAAAGCACACTTAGAACTGGGCACTGGGAAGCTGACCAGTTTAGCAAACAGCATTTTCTCACCAAAAACAAAAGAAAAAAAAAAACCCATTAATTTATGTATTTTGTGATGGCACCCCAGCTGCTTGCTGAAGTGGGGTGAGGAGAGGGCTGGCCTGGAAATGTCCTGCCCTCCCCTCCCTCCTGCTGCAGGATGAATTTTCCATCCAAACCTTCAGCGTGAGGAGTGGCTGCAAAGGCAGTCCTGGGGACGGGTGAAGCCAGTGCCCGTGCCAAAGGCTGCCTCGGTTGGCCTGGTTATCCAAGGTTATCCCAGCCAGGAATTCCAGATCAGTTGGACTTTGCTGGGTTCAAGGCAGGGCTAGATAAAAGTCGCTCCCTGCTCACACGTGAGCAAGGGGACAGCAGGAACGCTGGATTTGGGGGAAAAGTCACAAATCTGGGGGCAGCCCTGTACAGGGAAGGGCAACAGAGCTGGGGAAGAGGCTAAAAAAAACTCCTGAGCTGAGGGAACTGGGAGGGTTTGTGGAGAAAAGGAGGCTGAAGGGTCTAGAAAATCTCTTCGGTTGAGGGAACTGGGGGTATTTATGGAGAAAAGGAGGCTCAGGGGGAGCTTTGTCACTCTACAATTCCCTGACAGGAGGTGGGGTGGGATATCGGGCTCTTCTGCTGTGTTCCAAGGGAAGGGATGAGAGAAAATGACCTCGAGGTGTGCCAGAGTGGATATCAGGAAAAAGAATTCACTGGGAAGAGCGGTTAAGCACTGGAATAATTTGCTCAGGGCGGTGGTGGAGTCGCTGTCTCTGGAAGTGTCCAAGAGGAGCCTGGATGTGGCACCAGGGGAACGTGGTTTAGGGGTGATGATGGGACTGGGCGATCCTGGAGGTTTTTTCCAAGCNGGGGTGGGATATCGGGCTCTTCTGCTGTGTTCCAAGGGAAGGGATGAGAGAAAATGACCTCGAGGTGTGCCAGAGTGGATATCAGGAAAAAGAATTCACTGGGAAGAGCGGTTAAGCACTGGAATAATTTGCTCAGGGCGGTGGTGGAGTCGCTGTCTCTGGAAGTGTCCAAGAGGAGCCTGGATGTGGCACCAGGGGAACGTGGTTTAGGGGTGATGATGGGACTGGGCGATCCTGGAGGTTTTTTCCAAGCTTGATGATCCTGTCAGGTGCAGGCTGGGCCATTCCAGGCTCAGGAGGGAGTTATTAGGGTAGCTACAACACACCTGCCAAGGCTGGAATAAATCCATGGCAGGAGATCCCAAACCCTTCTAATAAATCCGTGAAAGGAAAGCCTCAAACTGCTCTAATAAATCCATGGCAGGAGATCCCAAACCCTTCTAATAAATCCATGAAAGGAAAGCCTCAAACTGCTCTAATAAATCCATGGCAGGAGATACCAAACCCCTCTAATAAATCCATGAAAGGAAAGCCTCAATCCCCTCTAATAAATCCATGGCAGGAGATCCCAAACCCTTCTAATAAATCCATGAAAGGAAAGCCTCAAACTGCTCTAATAAATCCATGGCAGGAGATACCAAACCCCTCTAATAAATCCATGAAAGGAAAGCCTCAATCCCCTCTAATAAATCCATGGCAGGAGATCCCAAACCCTTCTAATAAATCCATGAAAGGAAAGCCTCAATCCCCTCTAATAAATCCATGGCAGGAGATCCGAAACTCCTGTAATAAATCCATGACAGGAAGTCCCAAACCCCTCTAACAAGTTCATGACAATAGATCCCCAAGCCCCTCTAATAAATCCATGAAAGGTGATCCCCAAGCCCGTCTAATAAATCCATGACAGGAGATCCCAAAATGCTTTAGTAAGCCCATGGCAGGAGGTCCCAAAACCCCTGTAATAAAGCCATGACGGGAGATCCCAAATGCCTGTAATGAATCCGCTACACAAAACAACTGTTTGTTTGAAAGAGGGAGCTGGTCTTTATAGAATCCCAGGATGATTTGGGTTGGAAGGGACCCTAAAGCTCATCCCGTTCCACCTCGTGCCACGGGCAGGGACATTTTCCACTATCTCGGGTCGCTCCAAGCCCCTTCCAGCGTGTCCTGGAACATTGCCGGCAATGGAGAGCCCACAGATTCCCGGGACGCCGCCTGCCCTCACGCCGGGGAAACTACAACTCCCAGCATGCCTCGCGCGCCCCCCGCCCTCTCCGCGGGCCGCCAGTCCCGGCGTGCTTTGCGCCGCGCCACACAACAAATATGGCGNAGATCCGAAACTCCTGTAATAAATCCATGACAGGAAGTCCCAAACCCCTCTAACAAGTTCATGACAATAGATCCCCAAGCCCCTCTAATAAATCCATGAAAGGTGATCCCCAAGCCCGTCTAATAAATCCATGACAGGAGATCCCAAAATGCTTTAGTAAGCCCATGGCAGGAGGTCCCAAAACCCCTGTAATAAAGCCATGACGGGAGATCCCAAATGCCTGTAATGAATCCGCTACACAAAACAACTGTTTGTTTGAAAGAGGGAGCTGGTCTTTATAGAATCCCAGGATGATTTGGGTTGGAAGGGACCCTAAAGCTCATCCCGTTCCACCTCGTGCCACGGGCAGGGACATTTTCCACTATCTCGGGTCGCTCCAAGCCCCTTCCAGCGTGTCCTGGAACATTGCCGGCAATGGAGAGCCCACAGATTCCCGGGACGCCGCCTGCCCTCACGCCGGGGAAACTACAACTCCCAGCATGCCTCGCGCGCCCCCCGCCCTCTCCGCGGGCCGCCAGTCCCGGCGTGCTTTGCGCCGCGCCACACAACAAATATGGCGGCGGCCGTGGGCCCGTGGCCGTAGGGCCGGGCCGGGCCCGGTGAGTGAGGGGCTCGGAGGGGCTGGGGATGGTCGGCCCGGGGGAGCCTGCCGGGCTTGAGAGGCTCCTGGCATGGGTTTATTAGAGAGGTATTGGGATCTTCTGGCATGGGTTTGTTAGAGGGGCTTGGGGGGGTCTCCTGTCTTGGGTTTGTCAGAGGGCTTTGGGATCTTCTGCCGTGGGTTTCTTAGAGAGGTTTGGTATCTCCTGCCCTGGGTTTATTAGAGGGGTCTGGGGATCTCTTGTCCTGAATTTATTAGAGGAGTTTTGGGGCTCTCCTGTCACTGATTTATTGTAGCGATTTGGGCTCTCTTGTCATTGATGTCTCAAAGGGGTTTTGGGATCTCCTGTCATGGATTTATTAGGGGGATTTAGGGATCTCCCGCCATTGGTTTATTCGAGGGGTTTGGGATTTCCTGTCGTGGATTTATTAGTGGGATTTAGGGATCTCCTGTCATGGATTTTCTAGAGGAGTTTGGGAATCTTACGGCTTTATTAGAGCGGTTTGGAGGACCTCTTAGCATGAGTTTATTGGAGGGGTTTGGAGATCTCTGCCTGGATTTATTAGACGGGTTTTGGGATCTCCTGACATGGATTTTTTAGGGGGGTTTAGGGATCTCCTGCCATTGATTTATTCGAGGCGTTTGGGATCTCTTGCCGTGGGTTTGTTAGAGGGGTTTTGGTTTCTCCTGCCGTGGCTTTATTCCAGCCTGGGCAGGCTGAGGCTCTGTGCCCCGAGTTGTCCCTGCCCTGGGAAAGCACTGGGCCATCCAGGATTCCTTGCAGTCGATATTCCTGCGTGGTTTTCAAGGGAAGGGAGGCTGCCAGCAGCAGCGCTCTGAGGATCCGGAAATAAGGGGCGAGGGAGGATTTGGCACTGGGGTGCCTCTCTGGAGCGGTGGGTGGGTGGTGGCTCCTGGGTATGGCCCTTTTTTTGGGGTGAACAATCCCCTCAGGAGCTGCTGGGCATTCAGGCAGGAGAATAATCTGAGTGCTGAAGTGCAACAGGCCCGACTGGAAACAGGAATGAAGGCTGGGAGACAGCTTGGAATGAGTGCCAAGGCCGGGAATTACATCCAGCAGCTTGGGAGGAGGGGCCTGTGACAGAGTTTTTAAGGCAGGCGAGGGGTAAGAGCTGCATTCAGGGCAGGAAAAGCTGATGCAAAGTGATTTATTTCCTATTTGTGCTCACTGGGAGAGCGAAACTTAAAAGTCTTTCTGCTTTAATGTCTCGGATGGAGAAGTTCCAGGGGTTTGGAGGAGGTGGGTAGGGATAATCCAAGGTGGGGGCCAGTTCACTGGCAGGAATAAATAACAGCTTTGAGCAAAATGGAGTTGGGGTGGGTCTGGTTCTGGTTTGTTCAGACCTGTGGCAGCAGGAATGCTTTTAAATTACCCTTTTTTCTTGCATTAATTTACGCTTTTACGTGGATCTGACACTAATTTTTGAAATAACCAGAATAAGATGAAAAAATATAAACATATCTTGTTCAGTCAGGGCTCCCAGGTTCGTCTTGGAGGATTTGAGGTGGGTGGGTTCAACTGCATTTTTTTTAATAGTAAACGCATTTTTTATCTTTTTTTTTAAGGACTCTTCTGCCTTCACAATGTTTGGGGACTTATTTGAAGAGGATTTTTCCTTTATTTCGAACAATCACTGTGGGAAAGGGAAGAAATCAAAGCCCAGAGAGTCTGAGCCTCCAGCTCCCAGGGATTCCACCAACCTCAGTGGGATCAAAAACCAGGGTGGGACCTGCTACCTCAATTCCCTTCTGCAGACTCTGCTCTTCACGCCCGAGTTTCGAGGTGAGGTGCTCAAAACCTTCTTAAAATCGTGTTGGGATTGGTATTTTAGTGGGAGCTGCATTTCTGCCGAGTTGTTGCAGAAACGTAGTGGACTCGGGTGATTTTGGGGCGCAGTTCGCTTCGAATGAATTACTGCAGAATGACATCATAGAGTTTGGCATTAAAATACAGGGAATTTTTCAGGAGGGCGTGTTGGCTTTTTAAATAATATTTTTTTTTTTTTCCCCCCAATTGCAGAGGCTCTGTTCTCCCTGGGACCTGAAGAACTCGGGACTCTGGATGACAGCAGGAAAGCGGACGCAAAGGTGTTGGGAGTTTTCTTGTTTGTCACCGTCGGATGGTGATGTGGAGGAATACGGTTCCAACTCACGTGGAACTTGGGAGAATGGGTGAAAACCTAAATTTGATACTGAGAGGCAGTTTGGGCTGGCTGATTCTGGACTTCTCACACGGTTCTAAGCTTTCATTGCCGTGAGGTTTTGCTTCAGCGATCAGATGTTGAGACTGTTTCTGCTGAGAGGTTCTCCCTCCCATCTCATTCCACCCCACCACCAAGCCCTTCAGGAGAGCTGCAGAGGGACTGGGGGCAAGGGATGGAGGGACAGGACACAGGGAATGGCTTCCCACTGCCAGAGGGGAGGGATGGATGGGATATTGGGAAGGAATTGTTCCCTGGGAGGGTGGGGAGGCCCTGGCACAGGGTGCCCAGAGCAGCTGTGGCTGCCCCTGGATCCCTGGCAGTGTCCAAGGCCAGGCTGGACAGGGCTTGGAGCAGCCTGGGACAGTGGGAGGTGTCCCTGCCCATGGCAGAGGTGGAACTGGATGGGCTTTAAGGTCCCTCCCACCCCAAACCCTTCTGGGATTCTACTTGGCTGTGTAAGGTGAGGCACTGCAGATTTTTGGGAGCCAATTCTGGCTGCTTGGTGTGGATTGAGAGTAACCTGTGGTCTGAAAGTGACAGACAGGGGTAGTTCATCACAAACTTTGTACTGAATTGCTTCAGTTTTTGTTGAAATGCCTGGTTTGAGGGCTCTGTCTGATGTGCTGGCTGTGTGCTCTTGTTGCTGTTCCCAGGTTCGGATAATCCCGCTGCAGCTGCAGCGCTTGTTTGCTCAGCTCCTGCTCCTGGACCAGCAGGCTGCATCCACCACTGACCTCACCGAGAGCTTCGGCTGGAGCAGCCATGAGGTGCCAACCTCCATCCCAACACGCTTCTCCCTGAATGGAGATGGGTTTTGGAAGTCTGACATTTAGGGAATACCTTAAAATCCCTCAGGCTGTGGAGATGACATTGGATTGGGTCAGCTCTTGCTGTATCCTGTTGGTTCTCCACGTGGAGTCCATGGCAGTTGTTCACAGGGAGGAGCAGAAGATGACTGTTCTCTTAGATGCAATTCCAGTTGCTTTTCCTTGGTTTTAGCAGGAGTGTTTTTCCAACAGGCTTCTTATCCTCAGATACATAGGTTCTTAGCCAAGTTGAACTGTGTCAGTCAGAGATCAATCTAGATCTAGGGAATGGCTTCAAGTTGACAGAGAGCAGGGTTAGATGGGATATTGGGAAGGGATTCCTGGCTGTGAGGGTGGGCAGGCCCTGGCACAGGGTACCCAGAGCAGCTGTGGCTGCCCCTGGATCCCTGGCAGTGTCCAAGGCCAGGTTGGACACTGGAGCTTGGAGCAGCCTGGGACAGTGGGAGGTGTCCCTGCCCATGGCAGGGATGAAACAAAATGAACTTTAAGGTCCCTTCCAACCCAACTACTCTGGAATTCTATGATCCTACCCAAGTGAAAGTGTCTCAGGGGGGTTGTAGCATAACCAAATTAAAAATAACAATAATAAAGGTAGTGCTTCACTACTCGAGGAGTAAATGTATGAGTTGCCACTGAGGCTCTGTGACGCTTGATTTGTTACTTTTAAGCCATAAGCCAAGCACAGCAGTGTTGGATTCCTTCCTGTTGGGTTTTCCTCGTGCAGGAGATGAGGCAGCACGACGTGCAGGAGCTGAACAGGATCCTGTTCAGTGCTTTGGAGACTTCCCTGGTGGGGACGTCGGGCCACGACCTCATCAACCGCCTGTACCATGGCATTGTTGTCAACCAGATTGTCTGTAAGGAGTGCAAGAACGTCAGTGAGAGACAGGTAAAGGCAGGGATCTTCCACTGGTGGGTTCTCTTCGGTCTGCCGACTTTAAATGTTCTTGTTTTTCAAGTCCAGAAATAATGCCATCTTTGTTGAGTGCCTTGCTGGAGCCAGGAAGTGAGTGTTTGGACTTTTAAGTCTTGGCTGCATTTTCTAAACCATCTCCATCAGGGGTAAAAACCCAAATGTTTTGCATCTTGTGACTTCACAAGCACTGCCTTTGGTGGTTGTAGTTAGCACAGAGCTGAGGTAACGACAGCAAAACGTATCTTGACAGTCTTCTATGCTCTTTGTAATTAAAAAAAAAATCACTTTTTAAAAATCAATTTCTCTTCTGTGGATGTGTGAGGGGTTTTTCCCCATCAGCTGTGATGAATAGGGTGAGTATCTTTCTAATCAGCTCAGACTTACACCCCTCAGAACCTCATTTCTTGTTGTCCTTCCTGCACAGGAAGATTTCTTAGACCTCACGGTGGCAGTGAAAGGTGTGGCTGGCTTGGAGGAGGCCCTGTGGAACATGTACGTGGAAGAAGAATACTTTGAGAATGACAACTTGTATCGATGTGGAGCCTGTGATAAACTGGTTGAAGCTTCGAAGGTAACACCTTGGCGTGTGACGATGCAGGGTTAGAGGGGATATTAGGGAAAAAATTCTTCCCTGTGAGGGTGCTGAGGCCCTGGCACGGGGTGCCCAGAGCAGCTGTGGCTGCCCCTGGATCCCTGGGAGTATCCAAGGCCAGGCTGGACGGGGCTTGGAGCAGCCTGGGATAGTGGAAGGTGTCCCTGACCATGGCAGGGGCTGGAACAAGATGGGGTTTAAGGTCCCTCCCAGCCCAAACCATTCTGGGATTCTGTGAAACCTCAGCAGGGATGTCAAGAAAAGCTCCTGTGGCTCATTTCCCAACTCTTGCTGCAGTTTTTTCTGTCCCTAACACTGAGTGTGGTACAATTTGGAGAATATTGGCTCATTTGACACCTCTGCTGCACCTGGCTCTGGGCATTTTGAAGGATTGGCTAAAAGATAAGTTAGAGCATAAAATAAAAACAAAGAGATCCATGCAAGGAGAGAAAAATCATGCAAACTGACTTCTGGAGAACCCAAATGAGAGGGAAAAACTTTGAGCAGCTGTTGCTCTGTTTCTGTGGAAGGAAGCAGACTCAGGCTGTTGGTGCACTCTGCCCTGGTCACAGCAGCAGAGCTCCTTGGCCTCCTGCAGGATGAGTGAAGTCCAAACCCTGGAGCCCTCTGGATGTGGAGGGAGTAGTCCAAAGGGAAGCCAAGGCCAGGCCAGGTTAATCAGTGACTCGGGAGTTCAGGGACACTCACCAGTGCCTCACGTGTCCTGTTGGGGTTTAGCTTTACCTGGTTCGGGGCAGTCCAGGGTAAGTTGTCTGCCTCTCAAAAGTGCTCATCCATGCAGGAGGAGAGTGGGAACTCTGAATTTTGGTAGGAAATCACATAGCCGGGGGTTGCCAGGCTGTGGATGCAAATGGAATTCCTAATCCAGGAGGTCTCTTAAACCCCGTGTGTGTTCTTGGGGCCTCCCTGTCATGGCTCTTCCAGTGGAGAGGAGGATGGAGACACTGGAAAGGCTCAGAAACGTGGCCATGGAATCCACACCTGCAGTCGGAGGTGGTGCAGGATGGTTGGTTTTACTTCTCACAAGGGTTCCTGACGTGCTCACACATCGAGGGGTCGGATCTGGATTGATATCCTTCCTCAGTACAATGGGTTATCCTGGCTCTCCTGCCTGGGAGGTGCTCCCTTGTGTGAATGAGGGAGACTTTAGCTCCTGGTTGCTCTGTGACCGGCTGTGTAGAAACGTGGGCTATGGAAATGTCATTACTGACTAGAATTTCACCAGTGTCCTTTATTTGCTGGGGCAGGATCAAGTGTGGGGCTGGTGGTCACCAGTCAAGGAGGACATGGGGCTCAGCGGGGGGGAAAAGATCGGGGTTGCTTTTAGGTTGTGTAGTGGGAAGGGAAATTCAAAATTAATGAAGACATTTCAGAAATGAGGGCACCGCTCTTGTCTCTCTGAGGGTAACAAAGCTTTTTGGAAAAGGCTTTGTCCACAGCAGGGTGGGAGAACAATTTTCCTCTAACTCCGTGCTTCGAATGTTTTTTAAATCCCTTCCCAGTCTGCTAAGCTACGCAAGCTGCCTCCCTTCCTCACCATTTCCCTGCTGAGGTTCAACTTCGACTTCGAGAAGTGTGAGAGGTACAAGGAGACCAGCTGCTACACGTTCCCCGTCCAGATCAACCTGAGGCCTTTCTGTGAGCAGGTGGGTACTGGTACACTGGTTATAAGTTGCTGTTTGCTCAGCAGAGAGCCCACCTCTCAAGGAGAGGTTATCTTTTATTTTGCCTTTTGTCAGGGCAAGGTGTTTGTGTGGCTTTGTGGTGTCCTCCTCCACTTTTGACCTGAGTGGAAAATACTTCGTAGCTACAAGGGGGAAGGGTGTAGTAATTACGCAAAATTTATCTAATCTTTCCTTGGCAGGAAAATTATCACCTGGAAATGGAAATTTATTTTTGTGCCGTTATTCTCTGCTAACATCATGTATAAATTGAGCTCTGTGTGCCTGTAGTTATTCCATTTTTCTCAGGGATCTGTGTTTGCATTCATAAATGTGATTCTGGTTATAAACCGAGCTATGCCATTGCTTGATGACGAATTTTAATCCTTAAAAAACATAATGGAGACACTGTTACGGGACAGACATTTTTCTTACTAAAGTGTTGCAATGCAAGCTTGGAAATTTCTCAGTGTTTGCATTTGAGGAAGGTTTTTTTCCTCCCTCAGTTTTAGTGTTGCTTCTTTCCTCTCTTCTCTTTCAAAAACAAAACAAGCCTGGTTGTGAACAAACACTGAAATTGAAAATATTTTGGATTTCCAATATTGTTCAGCATCCTGCTTGTTTAATAACACAGGGTGCCCAGAGCAGCTGTGGCTGCCCCAACCCTGGAAGTGTCCAAGGCCAGGCTGGGATGGGGCTGGGCTAGTGGAAGTTGTCCCTGCCCCTGGCAAGGAACCAGATGAATTTTAAGGTCCCTTCCAACCCAAACCATTCCGTGGTTTTATGATGCCGCTTCAGTCTCTGCGCATGGAGATACACACTGAGAAATGTCTGAGGTGCTGCTGAAGGTGTGAAGCTGTCCTTGTGTGAGAGACTGACCTCCGTTCTTGTGACAATTATTGTTTTTCTTTTTAAAGACTGAAATGGATGATTCAGAGTACATGTATGAGCTCTTCTCTGTTATTATACACAAAGGTGGCTGCTATGGAGGACACTATCATGTTTATATCAGAGATGTGGATCAATTAGGAAACTGGCAACTCCAAGTAAGTCCTGAAGGATTTTCTTCCTTGCTTTAGAGGTTGTGTTTTGTGGAAAAGCGTTAAGAGCTAGGGGATGGATGTGCATCCAGACTTAATGAATATTTTAATGAGGCTTTGTGTGTCTTGCCTCACTGAGAAGGGGCAGTTTATCAGAGTGTCCTTCACGCTCCTCAGTTGTACACGATGATGTCAGCCCAGAATAATCCAACCCTCCAACTGTGTGTGAAACAGCAATATTTGTGAGTCTTTCTTCCCCAGGAAGAAGAGGATGGGCTGATTGAAGATAAGGCTTTAAGAGACACTGGGAATGCCAGAGACACAGAAAATCCATTGGCAGTGTTAAAAGGGATTTTAGCAGAGGTATGGTATGTAAGGAGTTCATTGCTTTGGCTTTGGAATCAGGGAACCTGCCAGGGGTTGGTGTTGGTGAGAGTGGGCAGGCTTCAGTGTCCAGAGCTCTTCTGAACTTGCTGTGAAGTTCATTTAAAACTTGACTTTAATATTAATAGTGGCTCTTCATAGAGAAAAAGCTCCTTTTGGAGTTATTTCTAAAGTTGCTCACCAAACCGTTGCAAAAGGAATCAGAATATCCCGAGCAGGAAGGGACCCACAAGGGTCACTGATCCAACCCCTGGCCCTGCACAGACACCCCAACAATCCCACCCTGTGCATCCCTGAGGAGGCTGTCCTGGAATTCCTGGAGCTCTGGCAGCCTCGGGGCTGTGCCCATTCCCTGGGGAACCTGGGCAGTGCCCAGCACCCTCTGGGGGAAGAGCCTTTCCCTGATATTCCCTAAACCCTGCCCCCCACACAGCTCCAGATGATGCTACAGCAGCTTATTAAAAACCAGGAATGATTAAAGCGCTTCAAAATCGTCTTCTTTGTGTTGATCCCTTGACTTCTGTAGCCTTTGTTACCTCAGTTTTTCATTTCTCTGTAGGAAGAAGCTAGACAAATCCCCGTGGATCAATTAGGGCAGAAATTACTGGAGAAGAAAGGAGTGTCCTGGAATAAGAGATACAGAAAACAATATGGAGCATTACGAAAGGTAATCACAGGTTTGTTAGTTTTGGTTTTAGATAACTTTTGTGATCATTTATATTCCTGTTGGACAGGCAGTAGGGTGATAATTGAGAATATGGGCCCTTGGATTAGCATGTGCAAGGACAGGTTTGTAAGGTGAATTAGCAGGCTGGGCAACACAAGATTCCCAAGGAATTGTCTGCCTGAGAGTTTGTATATTTTTTTTTCCATGTCTGTGGTTGGCCTATAAAAAATGAACCTTACCTACTGAACAGAAATCTGTTTTTGAAAATGTATCCCACTTTTTGGTTGGTTAGAGCACGTCCATGAGATTAATACTCCAGCGAAACCCTGTTTTCCAGTTGTATTTTGTGATGTTTTAAGAAAAATACTTCGGCATTTCTGTTGTAGATAGGTGGAAAACTGGTGTTTGCCTGTTTTGTGAAGGGACCTACCTGCAGTTTCCACAGTAACTATTTAAATGTAGGTGTGAAGTGTGGATGTGAGGCTTTTGCAGAGGTAAACTGAGAAAATACACGAGGAAAGCATCAAAAATGAGGGTTGAAGTAATGGGATTTGCATTACTTTGAGGAGAATCAGGTGAAGCAGCTTAATGCAGGCTGCTGCATTTAAAACTTGGCAGCTTCTTCATCCTGTCCTTTATTTCCTTTCAGTATTTGCAGAATCACCCTCAGCTATTCCAGCTGAGCCCTGATGGAAGTAAGGTCGGCCTGAAGGAAACCCACAAGCTCCTGTTCAAGCTGGATTCCCATGGGCAGGATCTCCAGAGCCCTCCCCAGAAGAATGATGTGCAGTGGAACTGTGAGAAAACGCCCCCAAGGCCGAGGGCCGCTTCTGCTGGGTGCCACTGGTTTGATCTGAATGATTCCAAAGTGCAGCCCATCAAGGAGAAGGATATTGAGAAACAGTTCCAGGGTAAAGAGAGTGCCTACATGCTGTTCTACAGAAAAGCTCAGCTGAAAAGGCCCCCTGAAGGTACACAAAGCTCATCTGGAGATTCTGAGGGGCTGTTGGGCTTTTTTTGTCCTTTCCAAGCTTTTTTCCCCCCCAGCTTTCCTCACAGTGATCATTTGAAAAAGATTTAAATGGAGATACGAGGAGGTGGTGACCTGTTAATTGGCTATAGCTAAATAATTTATTTTAGTATGCTTCACAAATAACAGCAGAGCATCAGCTGAAACAAATACAAGTTGTTGCTAATGGCATTTATGTGTTAATTTCCCTTAAAGAAACGTTGGCTGGAAGGACTAAAAGCATTTGTTTGTTCTTAACATCACCTTGCAGTTGAGTTTTCTCTATTATGAACATAATTTCTCTGGGTTTTCAGTGATTATTGTACTGTAATGTCTCATTCTGATCACTTCTCTTGTTTGCCAACCCAGCCTGTATTTTTTTTTGTTGCAGCACGAGGAAATCCAAGGTACCAAATTCCTGAGCACCTCCTGAATGAAATGAATGCTGCTAATGCAGAGCTGCAGAAAAGGAGGTATATTGGTGTCGCTGTACCCACCTCAAACAGCTTTTATCTGCAGGGCTCCCAAGGGATTCAAAAGGAAAGAAACTCCTTGAGCAGAGTCAGAACTGAAACGGTTCAGTGTCACAGAGGTTGATTGAAGGATATCATTTCTGTATCCACACTCTGCTGCTTCCCTGCCTCCCCGTTAGCAGGCATCCAACAGGATTTCGAGAGAAACAGACTTACAGTTTCCAATTTTACCATTTTCTGGTGAAAATCACAGCAATTCTGGGAAGGGAGTGGAGTGCATTATCTTAATTGTGTTCATAGAGAGAGTTCTCCGCTGGGAGGAGGGGGAAGGACTTGGTTTACTGTGAACGAACAGAGAAATTAATGTTCTTTGCCAGAAAAGGAAAGAGCTCGTGGTATTCAGGTTGGACAAAACTTTCCCTTGTGTTGAGGGACACCACCTGAATCACAGTTAAGATACCAAAACACAGACACCAAGAGTGACAGGTTTTATGGGATATTTCACACAAGATTGTGGCTGCCCCTGGATCCCTGGAAGTGTCCCAGACCAGGTTGGACAGGGCTTGGAGCAACCTGGGCTAGTGGAAAGTATCCCTGGCCATGGCAGGGGGGGAACTGGGTGAGCTTTAAGGCCCTTCCAACCCAAACCACCCTGGGATTCTGTCTCTGAGTGAATTCCACTCCTTTATTTATTTAAATGGTTGCTGCTACACTGAGCTGGTAGAACTAGGGGCAGGTGTAAAGGAGGATGGAATGTGACAGGGAATTTAGCCCTTGGCGGGGATCAGCTCCAGGACAGCTACACAGACACGTGTGTTTGGTGTTAAATTCACCAGCTTGTTGTGTTGTTCTCCCAAAGAGCTGAATGTGACTCAGCAAACAATGGCATTGATTTACATCTCCACCTGAGCTCCTGCTATAAGTTCCACAACGGGGCTTTGCATCCTTCACTTTCTTGGAAAGAGAGCGTGGTGGATTTGACTATTGACAGGAGGAAAACAGTGGGAGACCTCCGACAGGCAGCGTTCCAGGTACCTGCACTATCAAATAAAATCAGACTTTATTTTTATTTGAGTGATTGTAACCTTTGCAGATGCATTTATGCTGCAATCTTTGTGCGTCAAGGAGAAATTTTCAACAGTAAATGGAGTTTTAGGAGGCTAAAAACTTAACATGGGTTTACCCAGGAGGAAAGAGTGGCGTGGGGTCTGTTCTTGAAGCCATGGAATTGCTGGAGTTTTAACTGTGGAGACTTCAAAGCTCACGTGAGCTAATTAATTAATTTGGGCAGCACGTGCCTGGCCATGGATTGACACTTTGCAGAACTCCAGGCTTGTTCTTAATATTTCATTTTGTGACAGATTTGTCTTTTCAAGGAGTCACCAAGTGAGCTTGGGAGGCAGGCTGTGACAGCTTTCAGCAGGTTGTAGTTTGGAATGCTGAGTTACTGCTCGCCGGTGTTTTATATCATCTTTCTGGTTGTTTTTCCCAACTAGCTGTTGGAATCTTGGGAAGGGGACATGGTTCTCAGCATGGCCAAGCCTTTGCCAGCAGGATTACATCTGTACCAGGCGCTTGATGGTAAGAGCGCTGCGTGCAAGGTTATTTTTGTATTTTAATTCCTGCAGACGTCCAAGATGTCATCCATAAACCATCTTGGAGGTGTGGATTACTGAACACTCTTCCAGCTCAAACTCAATGTTACTTAAATTGTTTATTTCACTCTTGTTAGTGGAAATGAATGATTTTGAGATTTGCTGTGAAAGCTTTGTTGTGAAATGCAGTAACACTGCAGATCTTAAGCAGGTTAAGCACGTTTGCTGACAAGAGTGCATCGGTCTGTGTCTTGCCCTTGATTTGCCTGTGGATGTTTGCTTTCATAGGATTGGCCTAATAGGTGGAGGAGAGGATAGAAGAGAGGAGCCAGGGTGACATCAAAGGAAAATGTAGGTTAGACTTCAGTGCAGTAGGAATTTTGTAAAGGGAAATGCTCGCACGAAGAGTTCGTTAATTTGTTAAGGGTACGTCGGTTTTTAAAACCTTCATTTTTGTCTCCAGCTTTGCTTTGTTAGGCAGTTCCACGTGTCAGTCTTTAAAAACCTATTCAGTAACTTTTAAAAGTCGTGTTCTCTGTGGTCAGCTTCAGAAAAATGAGTGTTGAGCCAGAATGTAACCCAACTCTCCGTGAAGCTGACATCAAAATACGGAGACACTCAGAGCTGCTCTAAATGCTCCTCCCCATGCTTGTACAGTCCTTTAAGTGTAGTGACTTTTAAAAACTTGCTGACCCTGTCTGTGTGTTTTGTGGGGAGCAAGAGCTTGATGATTTGCTCCTGTTTTTTAGGAGATGAGCTGACCCTGGATGGCGTTGGGCTGGCTGATGGAGCAGACGTCTTCGTGTGGAATGGCAAAGAGGTAAAGGAAACAAACACCTCCTTCCTTGTCAGCTCTGAAGAGATAAGACTCTGCACGGTCTCCTTGAAATCCTGTGCTCCTTTTGTAGTTTTCCATCTTCCTTTTAATATTAAGGCTCCTGCTTAACTTGGAAGTGGTTATGGAACAGCGTTTTATTCTGTCTCTCTAGTGGAATAAAATGCTACTTTTAAACATTTTTTATTGTAAAAATATCCATTTTATTTTGGCTTTTTCAAAAAAAAAAAAAAGAAGACACCAAACCACCCAAACATGTAGTAACAGAGTTGTTTTGTCTTGGTTTGATTTTTGGTGTAGTTTTCTCTATTCCAGCTTTGGTGTCATTAAATTTTCTTCAGCGAGGAACTGTATTTATTGCTTAGGTTGAATGTCAAAAAGACCAAGTTCTGAAATGTAGAGTCACGATGTTCAGTCACGTTTGGGTAATTCCTTAATGTCCTGAGGGGCTAAATTCCTGTGTTCTTGATTTTGCCAAGTGTCCACTGGTTTCCCAGCTGCTGTTACCATGGAGTGGTTGGGGAAGGGACTTAAGGATCTCATTTCACCCCCTGCCATGGGTGGGGACACCTTCCACTATCCCAGCTTGCTCCAAGGCCTGTCCAGCCTGGCCTTGGACACTTCCAGGGATGGGACAGCCATGGCTTCTCTGGATAACTCTGTGCTTTCTTTTCCCAGCACCTGTGGGTTACTCTGGTTGTTTGTTCAGTAAGGACTTGGTCAGAGGTGGTTTGTTTGTTTGTGAGGGGAGAGCGTCCATTTTTTGCCTCAGTTTTCTCGCTGCCCAGTCTCCCCTGTATTTTATGCAGCAGCCTCACACAAAGCTGGCATTCCTTCCTTCCTTCCGAATTCCGAATTCCTTCCGAATTCCTTCCGAATTCCTTCCGAATTCCGAATTCCTTCCGAATTCCGAATTCCTTCCGAATTCCGAATTCCTTCCGAATTCCGAATTCCTTCCGAATTCCGAATTCCTTCCGAATTCCTTCCGAATTCCTTCCGAATTCCTTCCGAATTCCTTCCGAATTCCTTCCGAATTCCGAATTCCTTCCGAATTCCGAATTCCTTCCGAATTCCGAATTCCTTCCTTCCGAATTCCGAATTCCTTCCGAATTCCGAATTCCTTCCTTCCTTCCCTCAGGTTGGAGGCACAAAGGTGCTGACGGGCCCTGAGCACGAGCCCGTGGTGCTCAACGTCCTTCGCCTGGCCGAGCACAACGAGGGCGGCAAGGGGCAGCACTTCAGCGAGGCCCAGCACGTGTTCTCCTGCAGCACCAGCCTGGGCCAGCTGCACTCAGCCTTGGCTCCAGCCGGAGGCATCATCCTCAAGAATGGCTCAGGAGCAGAGGGAGAAGCCAAGAACTGGGAAGTTTTCCGTGAAGAAGACATGAAGGAAACAGTCCGAGGTGCTGGGCTCAGGGATGGGTGCTCGGTGCTGATCTTAGACAGCCATGACCAGAGGTAACCTTTTTGATTGTAATTAAACAAAAAAAGGCAGTTTTGACAAAACCTTCTAGTTCAAATCATACTAACAGCATATATTCTTGGAACTAATTATCACTTTGAGCTTATAAATACAAGTATTTTCGTCTTGAGGTTTGGAGACCAGATATTTATCAGCTATTAGATTTTTCTTGCCCTCAAAGTGCAGCACCAGTCACATCCTTTGGTTTAGGCCTGTAAAGGGGGAAAAAAACACGGTGGGAACAACTCGTGCTCAGTGAATCCAAAGCTGCCAGGGGAAAATTTGTGGTCTCGTGACACTCTGTGCTCCCTGAGGCCTCTGCTCTGTGACATGCCATCAACTTTAACGTCATCCATGTATGCGGGAGCTGGGCTGGAGAGTGATGCAGTGTGTAGTTTCCCTGTCTCTGACTGTCCTTGCACTCGATTCCCACAGCTTTGTCAGCGTGGCAAGTGGGAATCTGACTGCCTTCACCTATGACATCAGCTGGCTCCAAGTGAAAAACTTCTGTGGGGTGGAAGAGGAGGAGAAACTCGTTAAAATCACTGCCACTATTGATACAGTAAGGACTCTGCTTTCCTGAACACCTTGGCCACTGCACTTGGCCCAGGGATTAAGTTTTTCCCTGCTGAAAATACTGTATAGCTCAGGAGTTACAATCCCTGGGGTACGTGCAGGTAGCTTGAACCAGTGCAGTGTTTTAGTGGCAGACGGTTTTCTTTTTGGGCCACCCTGTAAATGCAAGTTTGAGGTGGTGTCAGTAACCAAAGCTAAAAGAGGAGGGGAGGATTATTTGCTGCTCTTTGTGCACTGGCACTCGAGCAGGCAGGGGTGTTGGTGGCATTCCGGGCTGGAGGTGTTAATGTCCCTCTTAATGTCCCTGTCTTTTAGGTGATGTCAGATATCAAAATGAAGGCGATCCGGGAGCTTCAGCTGGAGGAGGAGCTGGGTGAGTGTTCAGCTGCTTTATCAATCTGGTAATGTTACAAATTACTGGCTTTTTAGTGGGTTTAGTGGTAGAATTTTCCTTTCAGTGAAAGAATTAAAGCTGAGACTGTTGATGGAGGCTCTAGGAGATGTCACAGAGGGAGGCCTCTAAAATAAACATGTTGTAATTAATTTTAAAGGTGTTACCTGTCTGAAATGCTGAGCCAAATTTATTCCTATTTGAATTTCTTCATGCTTCTCTCTTTCCTGCCTTTTTTTGCTGCAGCAAACGAGAGCTGTCTTAGACCTGTTAGTGGCAATGGGAAACTTCTGTCTCCAGGTAAACCGATTTATTTCATCGCTGTTCTGTGAGAAATTCACTGGGGAGATTTTGAGCCTCCCTTTGTCCTTTCCTGGGAGAAGTACCCACACTTAACTCCATTGATTTCCAGACTTAATTGAACCAGTTGTGCGGGGTTTTTTTTCCAGTTTTAAAGTCAATTAGCAGCACCAATACAAAGATTAAATTAACTTAAATTAAACTTAAATGTTCAGCTTGGTTTTATTCCTTACATCCCTAATACCACCTGTGCTCCTGATGGGCAGAGCTCAGTGGGAAAGGACCCCCAGCCTTTGTTCCTTATAAATCAGAACCTCTCCAGAGGAGAGCACCCAGGATAGTTTGGGAGCTGGAATGTGAGAAAGAGGTGGGGAAGCTGGGTTCTTCCAGCTTCCTGAAGAGGAAAAGGCTTGGAGGGAGGAGGGGTGATTGCCATTTTTAACTCCTTACCATGGAATCATAGAGAAGGCAGAGGCAGATTCTTCCCAGAGGCAAGGGTCAGACGTGAGTTCCAGCAAAGGAAATTCCAGCTGGTCTGGCGGTGGGGAAGAGGGATTCTCAGTGGGAATGGTGAAACCATGGACAGGGAGCCCTGGGAGCTCTCCTTGCCTTTGCCCTCCCCGTGCGACACTCACAGATCTGCTCTCAGAGCTGAGCAAGTGAAGCTCTCCAAAGGGCACTGAAGGGTTTTAGCTTACTCTGAAGACGATAAAGCGGATGTTTTTCTAAGCAGCAGCTGCTGATGTTCTCCCTGATTTTGTCCTCCCCGAAGTGCCTGAGGATTACACAGTCAAGGAGGCGGAGCTGAAGATGGGAAGCTTGCTCGGGCTGTGCCGTGGGAAAGCTCCAACCTCCGCTCAGGTACAGCAGTGTGGGATGGGAGGAGCCTGGTGCAGGGACTTTCCTAAAGAGAGTAAAGGAAGAAAAGGGGGGGGATATTGCTCTTGGAATGTGCAAGTCGTAAATATCCCAGAATTCCAGAATGGTTTGGGTTGGAAGGGACCTTAAAGCCCATCCCATTCCACCCCTGCCATGGGCAGGGACACCTTCCACTGTCCCAGGATGCTCCAAGCCCCGTCCAACCTGGCCTTGATGTGCAGGAGAAGGAGTAGTTGTGCATTTCTAGAGACCAGGGGTGGCTGATGAGGATCTGCCGGTGGCCATCACTCAACTCTCTCTGCTTTTTGTGCCATTTGAGTGCTGTTCGATGACATTCTTGCCACAGGAATTGTTTTTGCACAGTATTTCTACACTCCCGTATTTATTCTGACAGCTTGCCTTTGGATTTTCAGCTCTTCCTGTACTTCATGGTTGGGAGTGACCAAAACTGCAGCCCCGAGAAGGAGATAGTCGTGGAGGAGACTGCCTCTGTCAGAGAGGTAAGGCTGGCTGCTGCCACAGCTCTGCTCCCGAGCTCCTGGACAACATTCCTTACACCCTTTGCCTCGCACAGAACTGGAGGCACAGGAGTTGGGAAGAGCCGTGCAGAGTGGAAGAAGCTCTGGGTGCTGCCAGCCCAGCCAGTAATGGCTGGAAAGTGTTGAATTTGCAGCTTTGATGTTTTTAAAAGGTGCATCTGCAAACTCTGGGGCACAATTTGTTCAAGTAAAGGAACAAACTGGTAGCATAGATTTAATATTTTACTGGTTTGGGAAAGCTGCCTCAGCTGATGTGGTGAATTTCTTGCCTGAAAACCATCTCATCCATGAAGGGTTTAATATATACCTCAAACACATCTTGTCTATCTCATTGTATTGTTCTAAGAATTGACCATCACTCTTTATGTCAGAAAATTCTAACACAGATTTGCTGGAAAAATTTATTTCCCAGCCTCAGTGTTGACACAGCTCTCACCCTGTGTTTATTTTTTCAGTGTCTCAATTTAATGCTGGAGAAATCTGGATTATCAGGTTGGTCGTGTTGTTATTTACGTATTTTTAAAAGGAATATTTTAATATTTTTAGGACAGCTCTTCCTACCCTAAACCTCATTAAGTTTTTCAATGATCTGTGTGTCATTGTAATTTGAGGAGGGAAAAGAATTGTAAACATCAAGTCTTTAGAATGTAGTTTTTTATTTAGAATGCAGTTTTTTTATTTTAAAGAACTTGTCCTAGATTCAGATGATAATTTGACACATGGGAATTCCTTCTCTTTCCTCTGAAACCAGGGAAAATAAGTAGGTAGGTAAGGAAGAGAAATCGATGCAAATAAAAGATTATTTTCATGTAGCAAAAGGTCTGGGGAAGGAGGTAAAAGTGAAAATTCATTTAGTCAGAGCTATGTTTAAAAAGCAAATAAAAAAAAAAAAAGAAAAAGGACCCTTAAGAGTTCTGTAATACTTTCCCAAACTGGCATTGTTGACTGACTAGTTTTCTGTGTGTGTCTTGTTGGGTTTTGGTAGGTGACAACTGGCATTTGAGAAGGCTCGACTGGTGCTACGAAGCAGGGGAAGCATTAAGTCAGGAAGTAAGAGGATCCTGTTTCAACCCATAGGTTCTTTGCTCCGTGCCCTGTGGAGACTTTCCCTGAGGGGAAAGGCAGGTGTGGGCTGACACGGGTCCTGTGCTTTCTCTTCCTGCAGAATGCCACCCTGAAGGAACTCAACGTTTGCAGAGGAGACACTTTGGTTGTCACCGAAGGAAAGCTTCCAGAAAAGGTGAAAGGAGAGCGGGCAGTGTCTGGAGACTTGGAATCCCAGACTGGTTTGGGTTAGAAGGGACCTCAAAGCCCACCCAGTGCCACCCCTGCCATGGGTGGGGACGCCTTCCACTATCCCAGGTTGCTCCAAACCCTGTCCAGCCCGGCCTGGAACAGATTGTCCCTTGCAGAATTGTAGCACCATTATTTTTGCACCACCACCACCCGTCCCCAGCTGCCACATCCTCACATTCTTTGGGCACTTCCAGGGGTGGTGGCTCCACCACTTCCCCGAGCAGCCTGTTCCCAAAGCTTAGGTTTAAGCAAATCTTTTCTCTCTTCCTGTGCTAAAGGTGAAATTTCTCCTTGTCTGCACAGAACACTTGAGCCACCTGGTATTTTCTGTTCCAGGGTTTCCTGAAAATCCCCATCTGGTGGCTGAAGCCTTCAAGCCGTAAGAAACATGGAGAGAATGCACAGGACCAGGTGAATGGGGTGACCTGGAAGATGGATGCTTTGCAGGTGTCTGCTGCAGCAGGTGAGCTCGCCCGGGCTTTGAAAGGAATCATCTGTGCTTGCTCTTGGGGTCAAACCCAAATTTTAATCCAAAGCCTTCAAATCCGTCTGAAACCTAGGAGGGACTGCACGAGTTGCATCAAGCCACTTAGCAGACAGGTGCAGTTTTGGACATAAATGCTGGATAATCCTGTTGTAAGGATGTTCCTCAGCTGGATTTGCTCAAAACCCCACTAAATTCTGTAGCAGGGGTTCTCTGTCAGTCTCTGTACTGAAGGCAGTGGCAGCATTGGAAAGCATCTCCTTCACGAGCACAGAGGTGATTGGCTTCAGTGCCAGACTCCTGAAGGCACATTTAATTCCCTTCAGGCCGTGTGGCTTTTTGGGAAGCTGTAAAAGCAGGGATGTAAAGCCTGCATAGTATAAAAGACCTTACGTGCAGTGTTTTAACTGTGTTTGTTCTCCCAAAGGTCACATCCAAATCCAAAACCAGCCAGGGCAGGAAAATCAAGTGAGGGTCGAGAAGGGACAGGAAAATGAAGTGGAAATAACAGAATTGGAAAACGGGGAACAAACTGTTTTTTCACTCTGTATTAAAAATAACATTCCTCTGGTGCTGAGCTGTGCTGCAGGGCAGGACCCCTCTCCTTGTAGAAGTTTTCTTTGCATTTTTTTCCTGTTTCAAACCTTTTCTGAGTCTCCCTTTCTCCCCTGATGGTTTCAGTAGTGGAGCTGAGAGCAATTTAACTTTGCTTGCAGTGGGTTTAACCAATAACTAACAGTATTTATCAATGGGAATAGCTGCTCCTAGTTCTGAAATTTGCAGTACGGGGTCTGTGTAGGAACTGTTTGGAAACTCCAGGGGTGTGTTTTACCTGCTGCCCATGGCAGGGGGTTGGACTGAGGTGACCTTTAAGGTCCTTTACAACCCAAACCAGTCTGGAATTCCTTGATACTGTGTCTTTTCAAGTGGACTCCAAAAAGCTGGAGGTCAGGCCCCTTCTCTAAGTGATCTGTGAGCATGAAGTGACTGTTACCTCTCAGGACTATACAAATCATGTTGACTCTTCTGTTATTTGTTTCTTCCTCCTCCTTCTCCCCCCCCGCCTTCAAAGCTCCACCAGAACCCAGCCACACGGGCCTGGATCTTTGTTATGCTGGCAGGATAGAGATAGCAGGAGAAGCCTCTCTGGAAGAGCTGAAGATGCAGGTTAGATGCTCTCCTGTGTTGGACGGTGCAGCCCGCGCTGTGATCCCTTGAGCTCTATTAACAGCTGTTCTCTATTTCCTTTTCCCCTGTCTCCAGTCTGTTGTGCTATGGCATTTATGCCATGGCCACTGGTAAGTACCAAGAGCAGCTGGAGCACGTAGCTCAGACACTTCTTAGTGTCCCTGCAGTCCCCATCCTCCCCGTCCTGTGTCCTGGCCTGCGGGAGCCTCGTTGCACTCAGCTGAAACTCTGCCTTGCAGCCTTTCTCTTTCTTTCACGGTGTCAGACCTCTCCACGGGAAGCACACGCATAACAAGCACCTCCTGAAAAGCCACTTTGCCGTTCCCACATTGTTCCTGTATCACTTTTCTGCGTCTTTTTTTTTTTTTTTTTTAAATTTTATTTCTGTATGTGGAACCTGATGGATAAAGAATTGCTTTGGGGGTGCACAGGTTTGTCGGTCAGGAAGGTCTGGCTCAAGTTTCTTTGGCCAGAAACTAAAATGTCTCTGTATGGTTTTCATACACTAAAAACCAAACCAAAACAAGCAAAACACCCCAAAAGAAAAAACTAAACCCCTAAAACCACCCCAAACCGCCAAAAATGTATAACCCAGTCCTATCAAAAGGCTCTGTGTGGTTTAACCAGTCGATTGTTCTACTTGGAGTGCATGGGGAAGGATCTGTCACCTGATTCTGCTCCATACCAACACTTATTTTTTAGGTGTGACTTCAGTTTTGGGCTCTGCCAGGCTACTGCTGTGGAAAACCGTTTGCAGCTTGAACAAGGAGAACTGGCTGAGCGTGGGAAGTGTTGTGTCCTTTTGGGAAGGGCTTGGAGGAGCTCAGCACTTGGCTAGAGACTGGGGTGACAGTTCCAACAGCCTCATTCCCTCCCAGTTGTTCAAATTTTGGTTAAAGAAAAGAAATTGGGTACTTAGGAAACGGAAGTTGAGTTGAGAATTGTTGAGAGGGAGGGAAATCCAACTCGCTTTGAGGTTGAAAAGTGAATATTGTGGTCACAGCCACAAGCAACAGCTGGTGTGGAATAAATCTCAGTACCTTGCCCTCTTCTTTCAGAGTTAATCCAGTGGTTTTCTATTTTTCCAAGGAGGCTCGGCTGCTAAAATCATGGACAAAATATTTCTGTTTTTCAGGCTCTGACCTTACCCTGCTGCCAGGAGCAGGTTGTGCCCCTGCCCTCGTTCCTCAGAGCTTGGACAGTGGACAGCAAACGCCCCGGGAAGCTCCTCCGGGACAACAAGCAGAGACTCAGGTGGGTTCCCTGGGGAATATGCAGCAGGCTGGGTGTGGGATGGATTGTGGGGAAATAAATCAGCTCAGTTTGGGTTGGAAAGGATGTTAGAGATGAGCAGTCCCCCCCCTGCCATGGGCAGGGACACCTCCCACTGTCCCAGGCTGCTCCAAGCCCCGTCCAACCTGGCCTTGGACACTGCCAGGGATCCAGGGGCAGCCGCAGCTTCTCTGGGCACCCTGTGCCAGGACCTCTCCACCCTCCCAGCCAACAATTCCTTCCCAATATCCCATCTAACCCTGCCCTCTGGCAGTGGGAAGCCATTCCCTGTGTCCTGTCCCCTCCAGCCCTTGTCCCAAGTCCAGCTCTCCTGGAGCCCCTTCAGGCCCTGGAAGGAGCTCTCAGCTCTCCCTGGAGCCTTCTCCTCTCCAGTTGAGCACCCCCAGCTCTCCCAGCCCGTCTCCAGAGCCATGCAGACAATCTCTGTTCTGTTTTCAGTGACTACAGGCTGGGTGCCCGAGTGGAAATCTGCATAGAACCCTTGCAAGAAGAAGAGAATTTGGGGTAAGAGCTCAAGATCCTTATTTCTCTTATTTCTCACAGCTCTGCATTTGAGGGGAGCCTTGACTGAGCAGCTTTGAACTTCAGGGCTCTCAGGATGTGGGAAAACCTTGGAAGTCGTTTATTGTTTTCCACAAACAAAGTGAGGGAGGGCAGGAGGGAGTGAAAGCTGGGAATTCTGAAGGCATGGCTCAAAGAATGTCTGTTCTCTCATCCTGCTTCAGCCCCCACGAGCTGCTGCTGCGAGTCCAGATGGGAATACCAGGAGAGAGGGACTACTCCGACTCCCGGGATTTGGTGTGGGATATCTCCAAGGAATGCACGACCTGGGCTCTGAGGCAAAGAGTGGCTTCTCACTATTGTCTCCCTGTAGATAAAATTGAAATAGCCAAATACTTCCCTGAGAGATTTGAGTGGCTGCCAATATCTAGCTGGGTAAGATCGGGAATGACAGAATCCAACAGTTGTTGGAGAGGAGCACGTGTTGGTTTGGGCTGCAGTTCCTCGGGGATTGTATTTAAGGAGAATTCCAAACTCTTCTGCCTTGGTTTTGTTCAGACACAGCAAATCTCCAAGAGGAAAAGGAGGAAAAAGCAGGAGAGTTTGCAGTCAGCACCTTACCACCTGAAGGATGGAGACATCATTGGGGTGAAGGTAAATTACCTTGGGTTTAATTGTTCATGGGCATTTGGTTCAGGCACTGTCCCCTTTGCAGTATCTTCATTTATTCCTGGTTTTCTCTCATCCTGCTGCATTTCTGAGGGTACTGGGACGTGGGTTTGGACACTGCATTGTGTTGATAGGACATTTCTTGCTGCTGCTTTTTCTTTTTCTCCTGGATCTTTTTTCTTGCCTTCATTTTGTTGAGTTGGTTTTTTTTTTTCTGAATTCTGGGTAAAACCCAAGGAAGTGCCCTTTAAAAATCACATTATATCTATAAACCAGTTACGTGTTATAAATTTCTGAATGATGACAGTTCTGTTTGGTGATGCAGAAAGGAATTACCCAGCATTGAGCTCTGAGCTAGCAGTAAGGCTTAGTTAGAAGGAAAGAACATTCTGGCTGGGTTTTAGAGCAGCAGGAGAAAAATGTGATGTCCTGTCCTGCTGTTTGAGCCTATTGGAAGAAATCCATCCCTGGAAGTGTTCCTGGCCAGGTCGGACAAGGCTTGGAGCAAGCTGGGATAGTGGAAGGTGTCCCTGCTCATGGCAGGGGTGGGACTGGATCATCTTTAATATCCCTTCCAACTCAAACCATTGCAATTCTAATTAACTTGAAATTAATTGGTGCAAAACTAGTCAGAAGAAACAATCTGGAAATTTATTTTGTCAGTTGAGCAACAGCTGGGAAATCGTTTGACCTGCTGACTTGGATCTCTCAAATCCTTTTCCACAACAGAACCTTCTCCTTGATGACACCAAGGACTTCAGCACCGTGAGGGACGACATTGGCAAAGAGAAGCAAAGGCAGCTGGCACTGGAAAAGAAGAAAAGGTAGTGAGCGTTTAGTTCATTTTTCTGTAGAAACGTGTGAAGCGTTTGCTGCTTTTCAGAGCAGCTGTGGCTGCCCCTGCATCCCTGGAAGTGTCCAAGGCCAGGTTGGACAGGGCTTGGAGCAGCCTGGGATAGTGGAAGGTGTCCCTGCCCGCGGTGGGGAGTGGAATGAGACGTCCTTAAGGTCCCTTCCCACCCAAACCATTCCGTGGTTCAGACTAACTGGATAATTTCTGAGGCCAGTGGTAGCTGGGTGCTGTCAGAGCACACAGTTCCAGTAATCCTGAAGGGAGCACTTGGATAATTCAAACTCCTGGCTCTCAGTGTTCCCACGCTGAGCCTCGTGGCTTTTTCTCCTGGAAGACACCGTGGAGGTGAAAATGACCTCCTTGGCTGGCCTGGCCTTGCACAGGCTGTTTTACAGCTCACTGGAACTCAGAGTTCAGGCCAGGCTCACCCTGCTGAGGCTCAGCACTAAACATTAACCCCGTTATTTCTGCTTCCCAGCCGCCAGGAGCGTGTCCAGGATCCTTTTTTCCCCGAGGAGAAGCTCCCCACGAAGCCCCGGAAACCAGAAGTGGCTCTTTCCATCAACGTGGGTGTGTTCAGATAGCACCAGGAGCTGCTGTGCCCACACCACCCTGTACTAACCTGGCCTGCAGGACCTCAGCTCCAGCGGCAAGAGGGGCTTTCCCAAAGTGTCTTCAAGGATCCCTGAGGGAAAACTGGCTGTAGGGTTCAGGATAACTCTGATTTTCTTCTGCTCTCTCTTGGGGAAGTGCTTTAAGGTCCCTTGCTCGGTGTGGTACTTACTCTCAGGCTGAGTAAATGCACTTTATGTAGGAGGAAAAGGATTAATGTATCGTATAACCCCTTGGTGACTCTTTTGTCATCACCCTAAATGCTTTGTTGGGTCAGGTCTGACCCCTTGCACCATCACTACTGAGATTTAGTGCAGTCAGAATCATCTCTTTTTTAGAATTTTCTCCCATCTCTGTGATCACCGAAGTTACTGCTGATAGCAGAATTTGCTTTTCTCTCTTTACCTACAAACCTGTGTCTGCAGGAGCTGGGGTCAGCCTTAAGAATGAAGGAAATGTGGAAATCTCTGAACAAAGTGTAGGAAATTGGCTCAAAACAGAGCAAATCCAGGATCTGTCAAGATGTAAAACCTGGAGACCTTTTGTGATACGGAACAACAGGGAAGTAATCTTAACATTTTGAAGTTTCTAGGGCTTGTTTTGTTGTCCATAAACTTCATTTTGCAGTTTCTAGGGCTTTTTTGTTGGCCCTAGACTTCATTACGAGATGAAACGGTTGGAAAAAGTGGACAGATCTGATGTTTGCTCTTCAGGGGGTTTTACTGTACTCAGGAAAAAGGCTCGTATTTATTGTCAGTGCTCCTCTTCAGAGGAATTTCCCTCATTCCTCATCTTTCCAGCTGTTCTGATATTCTGTTACATTGGAGAACAGGTTTCTCTTGGTGTCCTGAGCTGGTTTCCAGCCTCTGTGAGAGCAGGGGGTGTGAGCAGCTCACAGCTCAAAGGTTCTGAAGTGTTAACTCCAAAGTGAGCCTGATCATCCTTAATTAAATCTGTGATAATGAGAGGACAAAACACAAGCTGCTTTTAGGGGCTGCAGGAAATATTTGACCTAGTTGGTGTAGATTTTGTAGGAGGAGCTGCCAGTTCAGCAGATTCCTCAAATTTTGGCTAAGATGCGATTTTTTCATGTACTTTTTATAGGTTAACGATATTCTGGTATTTCAGACGACAGAAAGATAAAAACCGACACTCAGCTATCAGCAAAAAGGTGAAAAGCACCATGAATACACGATTATTATTTATTTCTGTGCTTATCTTTAATATCCAGCAGGTGCTCCTGTGCTTTTTGGGGCTGATTCTCTGCAGAAGGGGCTGTTTAATGTCCTCACTCAGTTGAATCCTGAAAAATCCCAGTTTCATGGGTACATTTCCTGCCCCAGGGGAGGGCAGCGGATGTTTTCCCGTCTTAATTTGTGTCGCCTTCTTTCCATATCAGGTGTTCTTGGGAGCCTGGGTTTCCAGCAGGGATCAGAGGTGCTGATTCCAAAGGTTTGTGTTTCCACATGGTTCCAGCCCGTTGGATTTATTTGCTGTCACTTCAGTTCCTCTGGTTCTTGCTGGAGAGCTGGACTGAGCTCAGCCTTCCCTCTGGTCTCTCCCTGAGAACACCAAGCTTGGAGAAATCGAAATGCAAATTCCAAGTGGGAATTTTGTGCCTTTGTTCAAAGTGTAATGTAGCAGCGGCTGCACTGAACCAATCTTGGATTATTTCTAATGCTGGCTCAAAATGGCATTTTTTTCTTTTTCCTTAAAACTCTTGTGGGCCATTCCACAGTGAGAGAGTTCACGGAAAACGGGGCTGGGGAGAGGAAACACCTTTTGAAAACGGAGTCTTTGTGACTCCACGGGTTCTGATGGTTATCGGCAAAGCCTGGAAAAGCTTTCATCTTTGTTTTTCAAGTGTTCTTCACAAAATAAAATGTCATTTCTATCTGCCTAGGTGCTTTGTTGTGTGGGTGTCTCACTGGTTGGAAATGGCACAAACTGGTTTCTGGCTTCAGTATTAATTAGCTTTAATTTTCCAGTGTTCCTGAACCGAGATTGCCATCTCTGGGTGAGGTTTCCCCATTCCTTGTGGCTCTTGTCTCTTCCTGAGGCTCCTGGCTTGGTCCTGGCTCGGGGCTCCGTGTGCAGGAGCAGCTTTGCTTTGTCTCATGTTTCCAGTCCCTGTGGGGAAAGCACTGGAGACACTGAGGATTGCTGGGAGGATTCCTCCATCAGGAAGCATCAAATTAAATTAATCAAATTAAAGCCACGCTGGAGCCCCAGACTTACAAAAAGCCTTGGGAAATTTTTTTTATCCCATTTTGAATGAGTAGTTTTGACTGGTTATCTTATCTGAGCAACAGGTTTTGACTGGAATTAGCAATTGGCTTCTAGAAAATACGAAGCCACTTTCTGGGAAATTAATTATTTTTAGGGTTTTTTGGTGGTTTGTTGTTTTTTTTTTTCTCCTTTCTCTTGGTCATCTGGCTCAGAAAAAATGCAATCCTTTATGTGTGGTAAAAGGGGGCAGCCAGGAGAGGGGAGTGCAGAGCCAGCAGCCCTTGGGAATTATCCCAGTCCTGGAATACAGCTGGCTAAACCTTGGTTTAATGAAAGTATATTGATTTATGGAGCATCTGTGCAGGGTTTATGCAGGTTCCCTAGGGGTGGACTGCCCAGGGCAGGGGGTTGGGATGAGAGGGGCTTTGAGGTCCCTTCCACCACAAACCATTCTGGGAATTCTGTACGTGGGGTTTCCAGGGACAGGGAAATCTCCCAGAGTCGAGCTGAAAGATTCCTACACCGTTCTCGACATCCTTCCTGACAAGAGTGGTGCAGAATTCCTGGCGTTTCCAACAGGTTTAGCAGGGTTAGGTGTGGGATATCGGGACAGAATTGTTCCCTGGGAGGGTAGCGAAGCCCTGTGTGCAGGTTTGGCCAAAATCTAGTACTGCAGCCCCTGAGAGAAAACCAGGTTGCAACCACCCTTCCCCCCACAGGGTTCGGGGAAAAAGGAAATTTTTCCTCGAAGGAAAGTGAAAGAGATAAAAACTATTTATTTTAACAAACACACAAGGAAAAGGATAATGATGCTAAAGAATGGATTAAAACCCTCGCTATAGAGAGAAACCTGGGAAGATTTCAGAGTCCTTCTGTAGGTGTGGTCTCTCTCCTCCTCGGAGCTGGTCGGTGAGGGCGTGGGCCCACCCCGGGGCCTCAGGGAGAAAATTCTCCTGATGTGTTCTCATGTTGTTGAAACAGTTCAGAAGAGAAGAAGGGAAAAAAAAACCAAAGTCCCAGGAAACAAAATTCAGCTCTCCGTCTCACACCAAGAGGGGAAAAAAAAAAAACAGCTGGCTGAAGAAAAAGCAAGCAGGGTGCTCCCTCTGTGCCATCCGCAGCCAGACAACACTGAGGAGTGTAATCTCTGTGTCCTTGAGAAGCTGCTTTGGAAAGTTCATCTGGGTTTTTTTTTTCAAGCTCAGTTTAAAGGCACAGAAAAGGCACAATATTACTTTTTGGGCATAGAGCATGATAGGGGATACACATGATGGAGTCACCCCAAGACACCCTGGCACGGGCAGAATCTGGGGTATAAACTGCTCTTGGTAGAGATGCAGCCCTCGTGAAGGTTCCCTTTTCATGGGGCGGAGGGGATAGATGCACGCTACAACTCCAGGAATGGTTTATTCCATTGCTTCAACGGGATCACAGAGCATCCAGAGGCGGAAGGGGCTCACAAGGATCGCCAAGTCCAAATTGCTCTTGCTGCTTCCCGGTTTATTTCTGAGGAATTAAGTCGAACTAACGGCTGGAAAGTTGAATCCCGCCCTTCAGGAGGAAGCAAAGCTTGGAGGAAAAGGCAGCTGATGTCTTTTCCCGCTTGTGATGGTGGTGAGGTGCTCCAAACAGCAGGTTTCTGTGCTTCCCTTCAGATCCACAGGGATTTATGGAGATTCGATGTGTTCCTAGCTTTTGGTTTTTCGGTTAAATGGCGCCGTGCTTCCTCGGGGTGCCTCTGCAGGAAAATGAGCACAGCAGAGGCCGAATTTAAACTCCCCCCCGAGACTCCTCCCCAGGCATCTCGGATGCTTTGTAGAGAGTCAGTGGAAAAAACCCAGATAAACCACACAAACCCAAAACAAACATCTCTCTTCCCCAGAGCAGCTTCCCAGTCTTCATGCTTCCTCTCTGAGACTTCTTCCGATGCCCTCGGATGTGGAAGCTGTCAACACCTCCTTTTCTTCCCAGGATCACCAGATCCTGGAGTCAGAGCCTGTCTGGGAACCTCATCAGCAGTGGGCGAAAGGTAAAACTCACTTCCCTCGAGCACCTGCTGGCAGGAGCCCAGTGGGCTCCTGTGACCCGGTGGGCATGGAAGTGCCTGCTTCCCTCCTGCTGGAAAAATCTCCTTGCCTGCACTAAGACCAGTCAGATTTGCTCTGTAATGTCTCTTTTTATTCCCAAATCTGATTCTTTACAGGAGGATGTGAGTGGGGATGGAACGGGTGATCCAGTGCCAACCCCCTGCCACGGGCAGGGACACCTCCCACTGTCCCAGGCTGCTCCAAGCCCCGTCCAGCCTGGCCTTGGACCCTTCCAGGGATCCAGGGATGGCCTCAGCTGCTCTGGGCACCCTGTGCCAGGGCCTGCCCACCCTCACAGGGAACAATTCCTTCCCCATATCCCATCCAGCCCTGCCCTCTGGCAGTGGGAAGCCATTCCCTGTGTCCTGTCCCCTCCATCCCTTGTCCCCAGTCCCTCTCCAGCTCTCCTGGAGCCCCTTCAGGCCCTGCAAGGGGCTCTGAGCTCTCCCTGGAGCCTTCTCTTCTCTTCCCCAGCTCTCCCAGCCTGGCTCCAGCCTTGGAGCATCTCCCTGCTCTCCTCTGCATTTGCTCCAAGAGGTCCCCGTTTTTCTTGTGTTCGGTCCCACAGAGTCACAGTTTAGTGATAAACCAAAAAAAAAAACCAACTTTCCCCGATACGATTCACCACGCCGCGACACAGCATTTCTCCCCAACCCATTTAATTGGCTGGGAGGGGCGGGAGGAGCTGTTTTGGGGCTGTTTCCAGGGTGGTTTTTTTTAACCCCCTCANGGCCCCGGCCCGGCCGCGATCCCGGTTCGAGCCCGCGCCCGGCCCGGTCATGAACGAGGCGGTGTCGCGGCGGACGCGGGAGACCTTGGGGCAGGTGATCCGCAAGCCGCCGCTCACCGACGCGCTGCTGAACAAGCCGCCCTTCCGCTACCTGCACGACCTCATCTCCGAGGTGGGTGTGCGCGAGTGAGGGACACCCGGGGGGACCCTCGGCGCTCCCCGGTCACCTCCCCGGGCTAGGGTGGCACTCGCGGGTCGCTGCTGCAGGGGGATGCCCGCAGCGTTGAGTAAATCGCGCGGGTTTTTGGGGCGCTGAGTGAATTTGGGGGGCTTGAGGGTGGGAAAGGCACGTGTCGGGGTAGGGAAAGGGGTTCACGCTGGCGGAGGTGGGGTTAGGTGGGGTTTTGGGAAGGAATTGTGCCCTGTGAGGTGGGGAGGCCCTGGGGAGAAGCTGTGGCTGCGCCTGGATCCCTGGAAGTGTCCAAGGCCGGGCTGGACGGGGCTTGGAGCAGCCTGGGGTAGTGAAACATCACAGAATCACTGGGGTTGAAAAAGCCCCCCGAGGTCACTGAGCCCAAGCTGTGGCCGGTCCCCACCTTGTCACCAGCCCGGAGCTCTGAGTGCCACGTCCAGGTGTTCCTCGGACACCTCCAGGGATGGAGACTCCACTCCAATCCTTGACAACCCTTTCAGTGATTAAATTTTCCCTAATATCCGATTTAAACCTGGCCTGGCCCAGCCTGAGGCCGTTCCCTCTCCTCCTGTCCCTGTTCCCTGTGAGCAGAGCCCGACCCCCCCGGCTGCCCCCTCCTGTCAGGGACTTGTGCAGAGCCACAAGGTCCCCCCTGAGCCTCCTTTTCTCCAGGCTGAGCCCCTTTCCCAGCTCCCTCAGCCGCTCCTGGGGCTCCAGCCCCTTCCCCAGCTGATGTGGGCATCAAGGTTAAATATGGAATTAAACAGGAAGGCGGCCTGAGCTATAAGCGAGGATTAAGCCTCGTTCCAGAGCGCGTTCAGACCTCTGAACTTGCTGTAGGAACAGTTCTGAACGAGGTGTCACCACCAAGGCCAACAGATTTCCTCCTGCCACATGAGATTTATTGAGCAGAGGCTTGAAATGTTCTTAACTTATCCCATTTTTTCTGTTTTTCAGGTGATCAGAGTGACGGGTTTTCTGAAAGGACTTTACACGGATTTCGAGTTGAAGTCAGATAACGTCAAGGTGGGCTTGAGACTTCCTTTTTTTATTTAGCTCTGAGTGCTCTTTGCAGCTTGCCACAAGCTTCTGTTGGTCTTTTCTGTGCTCAGCATCAAGGACCTCTTGTTATTTTTGTGAAGAAGCTGTAAAAGTTCCTGCTCGTGGGTTCTATTACACATTCCGTGGGTATGTGTAAAACCTGTAGATTTGTGCACAGATAGGTTTTTAAAGAGTCTCGTGGTCTCTCAACAGAATCCGTGGCCCTAAATTCATTGCTGTATATATTTGTGTTTGTACAAATACATATATATATATGGTATATAAAGATATACATTAAATATCCTTGTTTAATATCTCAGGACTGACCTGTCTGGGATATGCGTTCCCCAGTAGCTTTATTGCAGTGCAAAACTGGCTAATTACTGAAAGAGAAGGACAATATTATTACTGAAAACTCCTTTTCTTAAGCCCAAGGGTGACTTTCCTCTCTGTTTGCTGCTTTCCCTTGATTTTTGGCTGAGCTGATGCCGAGTTCTCCAGCTCCCAGCCTGATCTGGGAGCTTTGGTTGCTGGTTCCTGGCAAACAAGGCAGTGTTTGTGTGTTGCCACTCAGGCAGCTGATCCCTTGGTGTTTGTTTAACGTAGCAACTGAGGAGTGAGCTCTGGGAGCCTGACTTCTCATCCCTCCAGCCCGTTCCTGCATGTTTTAGTCACTGATTAATGTGTGTGTTTATTTCCGTGACTGCTCCTACCGCTGTCAGGATGACTAAAATTAAGTTATTTCTCTCTGGATTGTTGGTTTTTGTTGGTGGTGTCCTTGTTGAGCAGGTCTTTTTTGCATCTACGTGCTGCTGCCTCTCCAAGAATTTCTGGCTTGAGTCCATGGGGTTTTCCAGAGAGCTCAGGCAGAGGAGATCAAAATCCTGGAGTGTGGGGGAAAATGTCTCAACCTTGAGTTCCCCTTCCCAAAACACTGGTCAGGAGGAAGAGTCAGCTGCTTCCTTACTGTGATCTCTCTTGGAGTTGTAGGAGATCGGGAGAGCAATTTTTATTTGAGTAATCCACAGGGGAGAGCTGTGAGGAGGATTGAAATAATGAAGATTCCTTAATTGTGAGGGCTTCTGTGGAAGAAATTCGCCTCCTGTTGCAGCTGCTTTGGACATCACTGTCTGTGTGTTTCAAGAGGAGTTCATCTTGTTAAGTCTGATCAAACTTTGTTCCCATATAGATGGAAAATTGGATATCAGGCTTGATCTTATAATTTTTCATATCAGCTTTGTGTGTATATATATATATATACACGAAAAGTTTTATATTTGTTTATATTTATATCCATAACATCTTCTACCACTTGAAATTCGGGAAAGACCTTTTTTTTTCTTTTGAAATCTGCCCAGTAAAAATCCCAGCTTCGTGGCAGTTGTTTGTTTTAATCCATTTGGAAGGGGCAAAGTTGGGAAGTGCCCCGAGTCTGGAGATTCTTCCCACTTGTCTGTGCACGGGCTTGCAGCAGAACCCAGCTGTTTTTGGGAGGCTGGCTCTGGAGTTTGGGATGTCACTGGGAACAGCTCTGTTAAGCTCCAGTGCCACACAAAATTCTCCTTACATGGCTTTCCTTTTTAACAGGCTGGTAAATAGTGCTGGGCTGGCTAATACTCCTTGAATTTTACAACATTTTATTGATAAACTTCTCTTTTTTTCCCCTCCACTGAGTGTTCTGCTTCACACCAGATTTTCATTCCCTGGGCCAGAAACCCTCCAGTAAAATTTCACTTGGTTTTACTTCGTTTATTCGGTCTTTTCTTTTTTACTTCTGATTTTACATAATCACTGGAAGACATCATCTCTATTGAAGGACATTTGGGGCAGGTGGTTTGTAAGGTATAATTGTGAAGCTAAAGCAAATCTGGTAACTGTGGAGATAAAAGTTTCTCTTAATTGCTCTTTTACCAGGATAAGGACTCCAAAATCAACTTCCTTCAGAAGGCCATCGATGCTGTGGTGATGGTGACAGGAGAGCCACTGTCAGTGAAACCTGCACGAGTTGTGGCCGGGCACGAGCCCGAAAAAACCAATGAATTCCTTCAGGCCATTGGGAAGTGTTGCTTAAATAAGGTAGGGCAGAATTACGCAGATTTTATGCACGCAGTGATTTATTATCAGAGCTTGTTTGCGATGATCCGGATGAGGGGATCGAGGGCACCCTCAGGAAGCTGCAGACACCAAGCTGGTGGGACGTGGATCTGCTGGACAGCAGGAGGGCTCTGCAGAGGGATCCGCACAGCCTGGAGCCGTGGGCCGAGGGGCAGCAAGGCCGAGGGCCCGGTCCCGTGCTGGGGTCACAACAACCCCGTGGCACAGCCCAGGCTCGGGGAAGAGCGGCCGGAAAGCCGGAAAAGGCCCTGGGAGTGCCGGGGACGGGGCTGAACGCGAGCCCGGGCGGGCAAGAGGCCCCTGGGCCGTGCCAGCCACGGTGTGGCCACAGCCCCAGGGCACCACTGAGGCCCCTCGAGGGCTGTGTCCAGTTCTGGGCCCTCCGGCCACAGGGACACGGAGGGGCCGGAGCGTGGCCAGGGCAGGGAACGGAGCTGGGGAGGGGCTGGAGCCCCGGGAGCGGCTGAGGGAGCTGGGAAAGGGGCTCAGCCTGGAGAAAAGGAGGCTCAGGGGGGACCTTGTGGCTCTGCACAACTCCCTGACAGGAGGGGGCAGCCGGGGGGGTCGGGCTCTGCTCGCAGGGAACGGGGACAGGAGGAGAGGGAACGGCCTCGGGCTGGGCCAGGGCAGGTTTAAATCGGTTATTAGGGAAAATGTAATCACTGAAAGGGTTGTCAGGCACTGGAGTGCAGTCCCCATCCCTGGAGGTGTCCGAGGAACACCTGGACGTGGCACTCAGAGCTCCGGGCTGGTGACAAGGTGGGGATCAGGCACAGCTTGGACTCCATGTCCTTGGAGGTCTTGTCCAACCCAAATGATTCTGTGCCTTAATTACCACTCTGCTGTTATTAACTGCACAACAGAAACATTTGGTCACTCCTTGATAACAATAGCAGCAGATAGAGAGTTCATGATCTTTAGCAGAGTTTGAGCCAGCTCCCCACACAAATGCATTTGGAATATTTCAGTGTTCACTGTTGTTCACTTTATTTGTTTGTCATTTAATAGCATTTGTTAGATTTGAAGCACAAAATGAAGCTTCAGAACCTTTAAAATTTTGGGGTACAGGCACATTAATTATACAACCAGTTGCTCACCTTTATCTCCTTTCAGTCAAATCTCTTAACTGTGGAATGAAAGTCATTTTTCCACTGTGATTTTTTTTAATTACGGAAATACATTAGTGGAGAAATTTGCTAACTGGTTGAAAACAACTGCAGGGGCTGTTCTTACATAGAATTACTGCATTCTTACGTGGGATTATTATGTTCTTACATTGAATTGTTACATTCTTAAAATAATTATTTACGACATTAATTATTTAATGAAATAATTTACTCATCTCAGTGGTGTTTTTCTGTTCCTTGCAGCTGTCCAGTGATGCTGCTGTAAAAAGGGTCTTGGCTGGGGAAAAAGCTGATGCTAAAGGGAAACCTCCACCCTCCAAACCTCGAGATAAAGAGAGCAGAGAGCCCAAAGCAGAAGAACAAAAAAGCCATAGGGATAAAGAGGTAGCATTTGCGTTTTTTGGGGGGTTACAGGGGTGCCATCATTTATTTGTTCAGGGTTTTTTTTTAGCATTTTTGTGTTTGCACAGTGGCTGTGTGCTTGAGTTGCCGTGTGCTGGAATTAATTTTTAGTGTTTGCTTTCTTTTTAGAGCAGGAGAGACACTGAAATTAAAGACAGAAGCCCCAGCAGAGACAGAAAACCCAAAGGAGATTCGAAAGAGAGCAGAGAGAGAGAAAAGGAGAGGGATAAACAGAAGAACAGTGAAGAGAGGCACAAAGAACCTGAAAGAGACGCCTCGAAGGAAGGAGAAAAACAAGAGAGGGAAAGAAGCAAAAGCAGAGTGACCAAGCAAGGAAGAGAAGCAGAAAAAACCAAAGGAAAAGGAGACACAGAGCGAGGAGATGATCTCGGGCATGATAAAGGACAGGAAAGAGAGAAAAGACACGAAGGAGGAAGAGAAAAGGACAGAGCGAAAGGAAGAGACAAAGATAAGGCCAGGGACAGAGAAGGAGAGAAAGACAGGGAGAGAGGAAGAGATCGGGACAGACAAAGGGACAGAGAAAAAGACGGGGAGCTTTTACGGGAACATGGAAAGGAGAAAGCAGAGAAAAAGGTAACTGGAATGTTATTTTGGGGAAGAACTTGCCCTACGCCGTGGCTGGGACTGTGTTTGTTCCAGTGGCCTTCCGTGTTTGTATTCCTGCTCATTCAACAGGAAGGAACCTTGTTCCAAACCCCTGCCACGGGCAGGGACACCTTCCACTGTCCCAGGCTGCTCCAAGCCCCGTCCAGCCTGGTCTGGGACACTGCCAGGGATCCAGGGGCAGCCACAACTTCTCTGGGCACCCTGTGCCAGAGCCTCACACCCTCACAGGGAAGGATTCCTTCCCAATATCCCATCCAGCCCTGCCCTCTGGCAGTGGGAAGCTGTTCCCTGTGTCCTGTCCCTCCATCCCTTATCCAAGTCCCTCTCCATCTTCCTCGCTGGCTCCCTTCAGGTGCTGGAGTGCCTTCTCACAGTTGGAACTGGATGATCTTTAAGGTCCCTTCCAACCCCAGCCAGTCTGGGATTCCACAGTTCTGAGTGCTGAACTGCCTCGAGAGCCACCTCTTCGTTGCCTTTCATTTTGTTGTTCTTTTATCTTCTCTTCCTCTACGTATTTCCTAATTTACCTTTCTCTTCTGTCGGTAGAAATTCAGGATTGGTGGGCACCAAAATGCTCCTTTTAGGAGGGAGTTTGAATCTAAACCAGTTCATTTCCTTCCAGCCCGCAGATTCGGAAGAATCCACGCTTAGAAAACCACAGAGGCCAAGTAAAGACAGCAAGTGCCAGCCAGACACTGAGGTGAGTGGTGGAGAAGGTAGGAGTATTCGGAGTGTTGCATTTTCATTTGGGAATCTGCTTGGAAACGGTGTGGGCTTGAAAGGTAGGTAGATGGCAAGTTTTAGGGCTGGAAAATACATGAAATAGATGCTTCCCTGGGTTTTTTGGTTGTTTATTTATTAAAAATTTCTCTGAGCTTGGACCAAAAGTAAAAAAAAAAAAAATCTCGATTTATTTCATTTCCTAGATTTTATTTCTGTCTGTTGGTATTTTGGACACTTCTTAGGATCACAGACTGGTTTGGGTTGGCAGGAACCTTAGAGCTCATCTCTTCCAACCTCATGCCGTGGGTTTTCTCTGTTCCTCGGAATCTTTCCTGGAAAGCTGATAGGGTTTTGTATTTATTTCTGGATTTTAGCAGAAGTTAACTGTTTTGGAAAGAAAACGAGTCCACTGATGTTTCAGGGTCCACGTTTTGCAGCTGGAAGAGCAGCTCTGCACAGAAGCTGCTGCTTGTGATACCCTTGTGCCTCCATCTGCTGCTTCCCCATGACCTGAGGCGATTTTGGGGAATTGTGGAGCCGTGTGGCCAAATGTTGAAAGAGGGAGACTTTGGTAAATGAACCTAGAGCAGCACAGGCTGAGGGAAAACCAGGCAGGATCCCAAGTCTAGCAGGAGTCTCGGGGCCCGCTGACATCATCGTGTCTTCCCCGGGAGATGACAAATTTATGGCTCTTCCTTGACTCAAATCCAAGCAAACTCTTGCAGTTTATTGGCACTGGGAGGGAGAGCTTATAAAAGAGGTTGGGTTTTTTTTTTTATTTTAGCCTCCAGCAAATACTCATGGCCAAGTCAAACTTCCTGCAAATTGGGTCTCTAATGGAAATTCTGAGCCTCATCCCAAACTCTGGTCGTGCTCTTGGGCACCGCAACAATGCAGCGGGGCAGTAAAGTTTCATTTCCCGTCCTGAGTGCTTTTGGGAGGGATTCCAAGGCTTTGGAATGACTACCTGAAATCCAAATGGCATTCCTGCCTCTGCCTGCTTGCCTAACAGTGCAGAGGCTGCTCGTTTTTGAGGAGATGAAAACACAAACTTCAGAGCAAACTTTCATTTGAAAGCTGTGGAAGGGAGAGACGAAATGAAAACGTGCCCCGTGAATTTTGGGAGCTGAGATAGCTGCACAAAGTGATTTTGAGGAAATTCCAGCAG